>JAOQMR010001767.1:0-11191 GCA_027563865.1 Erythroxylum pelleterianum | reverse complement strand
AAAAATTTAGATGGAAGGAAAAAGCAACAAATCAAAGATTGAACATAGAAGGGAGAAACCTTGGTTCAGCTGTTAGTTTTTCTTTGCAATAATTACAAGTGAAGAGAACTTCATATGCAGCAGCCGTAGAGTGAAAGCATTTGTTTTATGCTATATACCAGTATTTTTGTAAAATGTGTTGAAAGGAAATTTTATCTTGAATCCATAATATCTAGGGAAAAATCGATAAGAAGATTTAGAGAAACAAGTTTGAAATTACATAGTGAATAGGAATATGTAAATGTGATTACCTTGGGGGTAGAGTTTAGAAACATGATTTTGGTGATTTTTTGGTGAGATCCAAAAGATATATCAGGATTATATTTAAGGTAAGATCGTACGTTGATGAGGTTTTTAATTTCCTTATAATTTCGTTGTGCCCTGTAACATAATAATTATATAGACGAAAATATAAGAAATTTAAATTTTCCTATATAATTTGTAACGAAATATTTGAAATGTTGTACGTAACGTAATGGATTATCAAATTTTAAGATCTATAACTTCGTGTATTGGTGGGTTAATGAGGATTGCTGAGTCGAACCATGTTGATAATGTAACACCTAACATTTGAAATTGTAAGTTTAAGATAGAATAAAAAGGTAAATAATAATATGTAATATTATGAGGAAGGAAAAAATACCATTATAGAAGTTGACTTTCAGCCTTCTACACACAATAATTGGATGAGAGTGAAGGGATTCCGTAATGTGTTGGCTATTTGGTGCCTAATAAAAAACAAGAGATGTTAGAAAAATGTTAATTTTTTTAACTTTCATGGAAAATATTAAGAAAGACAGAGAATGAAAATTACTCTTTGTTAGTGATAACAAATTTTTGTACAATTGAAGCTCTTCCATCTTTGACGATTTCTTTTTTATCTAACACTTCAATAACGACGGCTAAAATATCTATCATGTGTAAAAGATAAATGTAATTAATTATTAAAAATTTTGCGAACATTGTATGAATAAATATATTAAGCATCTAACTAACTGATTTTTGCACGAATATCAATAGATTGGTGACGTATTTGTTCATAAGAGGGTTCATGAGTTGCAAGTTGACTGGTGGAAGGTTCGCTATTAATGAAAGAATCGTTATGTTGATGAGTAATTGTTTGATGAAGTGTCGATGAAGCAAAACTTCTCTTTTTTGCAGCTCGAGTTTCTTTATATCGTCGTAACAATTCTTGTTTTTTATCATTTGTCATTTTAGCACATTTTTGACGCCTTTTAGAATTTCTATCCATATTTAAATACCTGAGGGATCCAGATAATATGAACATCTTTGATCTATCCATTGATGATGTTTGTAAAAAAGACAAAAAATAGTTCTGATAATAACATTTGTTAAATATATACATATATATATATAGATATATGTGGAATATAATTGAATATATATTATAAATCAGATCAGAGTAGACATGTTAAAAAAAAGAAATATTATATTTATGAGTGTTGACTATAACAAAAACTTGTTACACAATAGATGCAGTAAAGGAATTTAATAAAGAGTTGATAATGAAGTGGTAACATTTTCATATGCGAAGAAATAAAGGAAAAGATGTAATAAGTACACAGTGGATAAAAAAGGTAAGCAATACATTTTAAAAAACATTTAAGAAACTATATATCTAACAAACATGATTATCTAAGCATTTAACAAATAAGGAAAAAAAATTTGTAAGTTTAGAAAATAATATCGGCCGAATCTAGCACAAGATAAATAAAAGATTGAGAGATATCTAAGAAAATTAATACATGAGAATAGAATGCAACTGAGTATAAAAATAAGGTAAAATTGGACATGCAAGTCATGAAATACGCAAATTTTAAGAATAAATTAATTATGATATAAAGGAAAAATAATATGTGATGAACAAGTATACCAAAATATTATACAATATATTTATGTAACATAACTATACATACCTTAGTAGCGGAAGAATGTAACAGAGAATAAGCAGGGAACCTTAAAAAATGGAGCATAAATGCAGTCAGAATAATAAGATCAGGAAAAAAATTTAATCGGAGAAAGGAAACGATATTTACAAAAATAAAAATGAAGTAGATTATTCTATTAATTAAAAAAGTAATAATTGAATAACGTTTAAATTTGAGAGTTTTTGATTAGGGTTTTAACAATTGTATTTATTGCGTGTATTTATTGTTTTTGTAGTTCATGTGAAATGCTGGTGAAAGGAAATTAGGTGATAGTAAATAAAATTGGCAAAATTGTAATAAGCAGTAGATAAAGATATGATTTTATTGAAATTATAAATATAAAAAATTGGAAAAAAAAAGTGATCCACAAAAGAATGGCTTACTAATATGAACAGTTGTTCTTTGTTTGTTGAAATAGAAGACGCAACTTTGAGTGTTTTTTTTCTTTCTGAAATAGAGGATCTGATGTATTTAGGTTAAACAAGAAGAAGGTAAAAGAAGAGGGTAGTTGAGTGAAGTAAAGTTTGGAGGGAGAAATTGTTTGATTGGTTAAGCTAGATATGATTTGAGGGTTAAGTCAGAGGAGAAAAGGTTAAAAGTTAAAACATAAAGGTGTTAGTGGAGCGCGTGCCAGGGCTAAAATTTCGATGTAACTTATTTTAATCACAAAGAAATGGCCATGGGATGATTGATTGATAAATGGGTGGAAAAAAGGCAAGCAATGATAGTAATTTATGAATGTGTAGAGAAGAGGAAGACACGTGAATATTGGGTTTTCAAGAATAAACTGGGTTATAGTAAATGATGACTGCTACATTAAATAGAGTAAAGAGAAGCGGATTTGTAAAGTATCTAATCTTTGAAGTAAAGATACAGCAAGAATAGGTTCGTTATCTGCACATTAAATAATGAAAAGAAAAAAGCATGAAAACGAATATATTAAGTTATTAGTATTAGAAAAAGGTAAAAAACAAATCTATCGGTCACCCGATGTCGCCATCACGCATTTGCACGATAGCGATTATTGGTATTCAATATAATACTAATTTTAAAGGTAAAGTATGGCAATTGTGGACGACAACAACATTTCTTTTCTCATTCAAAGATGTTGCGATGTATTTGGAGGATGGCGACAATTAACTAACAAATAGCAATTTTTGATTTAACTGTTAATAATCAGGTAATGTAGGATATGCCATTTTTAATTAATTTGAATTAATATATTAATAATTATTTAATTATGTCATAATGAATAAATTGAATGCATTTGTTAAATTTTCCGCTGTTTTTTGTCAATTGTTATTTTGGTATAATGAATTGTCTCATCGAATTATAATCTATTTATTCTAACCCGATAAAATAATAATAGAAATTATTTTGAAGGATTTATGAAAAATAAATATTAAGTCTATGTCAAAATTAAAAATAAACTAAAAATAAGTTATGTGAGCTAATTATGAAGTGAATAAGTTTAGTTATTCCTTCGTCAACAAAATAGTGAGCTAATTGAATCTTTAAGTATATTGCTCAATTCTATTTTTATTACGATACAATTAGCAGGTCATTATATTCTTTTATTTTTCCCATTTTGGGAAAAGTATATTTAGCACCGATAAAAAATTGTATTCTATAAAAATGAATAGTTATATAAAATTAATCTAAGCATATTGATGTTATAAAACAATACATTGTATTAGTTAAACAATAAGCAATGAACAATCTATAAATAATGAACTCTACGTGGAAATGAGTCAACTAGTTTGCGCGAGACAGTTTGTGAAGCTCGATGTATAATAGAGTTGACTATTTCTGTTGGAAGACCCAAAGGCTGCAAAGTTTTAATCAACTCGCTTTTACGAATTTCTTGAATAAATGTCACGACTAATAAGGTATAAGTCTTGTTGTTAGGCATATTATTCTAGAGCATTTGTAAAAGTTCACCTTGAGGTTCAAGTAATGTTGCAAGTAAACTCATAAATTTTACTTCAACATTTGTGTAAGCTAGGCAACCTTCAAAATATAACTTTTGCATGATGTTATTAATTGAAATAACATACTCTGTTAGATCGTCCTCAGCCATTAAACGCATGTTAGCCAAACTTATCTGCATGTCACTAATGCATTTCTTTTGTGCTTCATATCGTATAAGCTTGGGTGTTTGCTTAATAATAGGCATCTTGCTGCAAAATAAATTTTCAGGAATGAAAAGAGTATGCAGAGTAATCAAGTCTTTTTGTGAAATACATAGCGAACTTACAGGTGTATCCGGGAATGATTGAATTTGTGAAGAACTTAAGTTTCATGAACAAGAAATTTAACTATAATTTATCTAAGTTATAAGAGGTAAAATGGTGTAAACAGCAAAGAAAAAATGGAATAAACAGTAGATAAAATATGACGATATAAAAATGATAGATATTTTAAAAAAATAGCGAATGAAATAACTTATTAATATTAAGGATGTGTCCTTGAGTCTCTAAAAATAGGAAATGGTGTGTGGGAAATTTTATAGCAGAACAGGAAATCCGATCTATTTAAGTTCAAGAAGAAGAAAAGTAAAAGGAGACAGTAGATGAGAGAAGTTAAACTCCAATGAAGAAGTTGTTTGACTTTTTAGGTTTTATATGATGCGAGTGTTAAGTTGTAGAAGTTAATTTAAGCAGTAAAAGGTACCGAATCTTATAACATATTTTTTATATCATAATAATTTTTAACCGATCTGTGGTTCATACATTTTATGAATGCAACTAAATAATATATATATATAGTTAATGTTTTCTTCAAAAAAAGGAGAGGGTAACTTCGACTTCCGAGTTACCGTGTCCTTCATTCCAAGTAAAAAAACAGATATCATTGGTTGAGTTCATTAAGTATAATCTGAAACGTAAAAAGTTTTAGCTGTCTCGAGAAACCTATCACAAATTAATAAATAGGTGAATCTCTCTTCTGCTCCTCTTCTTTTCTAATTCTCCTCATGTCTGCTTCGGTCTCCAATATCTCATTGGCAGTATTTGACATTATTATTATTATTATTATTATTATTATTGGTAAATATATTTATTAATTTTATTTCCATCATTATAATTACAGTTAAATTTGTCTATTAAATTTCTTGTGATTATTATTAAATTTATTATAGAGTATTTTTAAAATTTATTATTATTATTAGTATTATTAAATTCCTTATTAATATTAAAAATCATTATAATTATTATTACTATTATTATGATTATATTATTATGATTATATTAATTTTTAATTAAATTTAATTTATATATTATTAATTTCCTAATTATATTATAATTAATAAAATGACCTAAATATAAAATTAATATAGTATTAATTTACTAATTACATTATAATTAATAAATTGGCTGTTGATAAATATAATATAATAAATTATAATTAACTTAAAATTAATATAATAAATAGATTAATTAATATGTATTATTATTGACTAATTAGGCCCTATATTTTTGTCATTTTTAAAGTCCTCAATGCTCTTCTCCTAGGCAGAATCGCGTTCTCAAACTTACGGTCCCCTTTAAGCTTTCTCATGGTTTGACCCAATCCCTGTCTTTAATTTCATTTCCTTGTTGACTAGCACACAGTCTTTTTGTCTTTTAGCTTTTACTATTTTTTTAGTTGCAGTTCTAGCTCTAGTTTTCGTTTTAGTTCAGGCCACAAAAGTTGCAGTTCTAGTTCTAATTCTGATTCTGATTCTAGTTCTAGTTATGGCACTTCAAGCAGAACAATTATTATTAGTCTGCAATTGCAAGCCTTATGGGAGGTTAAATTTAGAAAAACGTTTCTTATATTAAGATAATTATCATATCAATAAAAACGAATATGCGATGAACAAGTACAGCATAATATTATATAGTACATTTTGGTGATATAGTTAAACATAGTCATAATATACGATCAATAATTAATTGCAAACCTTATGGGAGGTTGAATTTAGAAAAACGTTTCCTATATTAAGATAATTATCATATAAAAAAATGAATATGCAATGAACAAGTACAACATAATATTATATAGTATATTTTGGTAATATAATTAAACATAGTCATAATATACGATTAATAATTTGGAATAAAAAATTTAATAATCTTCATTAATATGTACCGAAAACAATTAAAAAATATAAACGGGATAAATTTTCATTGCTTTTGGAGAAATTTCAATGTCGCTGGGTGCAGTTGCACAGTAGGGATTTTCGGTGATTAACACTCAATGTCGCTAGCGTGCATTTGCACGATAGCGATATCCTTAAAAAAAACACTCAGTTTGCTACACTTTAAGGTAGGAGGATTTCTTATTATTATCATAAAATATATAAATATAATAACATATAAATATTACTGCCATATTAGCATAATATAATTCTGTTACACAATATAATTAGAAAAATCTAAATTTTGATATTTTAGGGGATGAACATGAAAATAAGAGGTAAAATGGTTTGATTCTTCATATTTTATATGACGTGAGCGTTAGGTTACAGTAGTTAATTTAAACAATAAAAAGATATTGAGTCAATGAATTGTTTCTGAAAATAAATAATTAAGATAAGACAACTAAACGGTGTGATTGATTGATTAAGAATGGAAAATTGATATCGGGGAAAAAATGGTTATCTTGTATATCTAAATTAATGACAGAAGTAATATCGACATCTACATATAATTGACAGTAATCAGTTCTAGGATTGCAAAGCAATTGTCTAATTCAATAAGGGCCTAAAAAATTAACAGCGTCAGATAACGACAAAAAATATTGGAAAATAAAATAAGGAAATGGACGAAACAAATACAAGAAATTAAAAATTTTCTGACGCTGATGGAGAAGATGCAAATGATGAAGGTGGAGTTGCGATGTGAATTCCTTAGCTCTACCAAGCTGCATGAATTTTCTTATCCAACCTTCGCGGTTCACGGGCCATCGTTCGCTGCTGACGGGCAACCGTTTCCAATCGTTCATTCATAGCTCGAAGCTGATCAGTAATCGCATTAAGTTGGTTCTGTGTGTTATTCGAACTGATTTAAAATGATCTAGAGATTCTTTGCCAATCCTTGGGCACAGCTTCATCTTCACTCGAATCAAAATATGGCATATCAGCGTCAGAACTGGATGCGTCGCTGGAGAATTTTAACTTATATGCAGAACACGTCCGATGATCTTTAAGCTGCAACTTATCTTGACATAATATTTCTGACCGTCTTAAGTATGTAAGATCAAAAAACTGACGGTTCATAAATGTCAGTCCACTAACATCAACCACAAAATGTTGAGCTAGAGCAGTTGCTAAATAGCCCATTCCTATGCATGTTCCTTTGTTTGTCCCAGATTTAATCAGAGAATTGGAAAATGAACAAACATGTTAGGAATGAACTTTTCATCTATGGAATATAATAGTGCCAATTCCTTGGTAGAGCATTTGTTGCTTTGGCTTTTTCCAAAGACAACATAACACATGAATTTGTGAACCAGCAATCATTCAGCGGAAAAAAAAAGTAAAAATTTGATGCATTATGAGGATCAAACTCAGGGATTTCGGTCAAAAAGTTCCAATATGTTGTTGGTGAGAAGACGTGATGGGAGCCTTGAACCTCTACTCTAGGAAACTGGAAAACCTCCCACAACAACCTCTGATTTAATCTATAAAGTTCACCTCTTAATCTAAACCAAAAAATTTGAGGTTTCTTGGATTCGAACTTCAATGATGTAAAACATTCTAATGTGAGCTCGGGATGGGATAATCGATCTCTATAAAATGTCCCCAACCGCCTCTATTAGAGAATTCAATAACTTTGTCTTTCACACCGATTTCTTCTAAGAGGGCAAAGTCAAAATATCGCGGATTGAGAATTGTTTTGTTTTTTAGAGCCAAATACCTTGATCCTTCTTCCGTCGAATAAATGGGGAATGGAGCGTTGTAATCGATTGCAATATCCATAGTCATTTCACTACTCAGCACAGCTTCAATTTCTTCAAGAGTTTTCTTCGATCTAGGAGCCATGATGTCTGGAAAACGTGGAAATATCAGATAAAGAAATAGTGCAAAATTTTAAACCCAAGAAAAAGAAAAATCTACAAAAATTATGGCAAATGTGGAACTTCAGGGGGGAAAATGGGGTGACTTACAAGATTTTTAGGGAACTCTGAACAATATGAGGGAGAAAATGGCAGATATTTCTGAAAGAAGACTTAGGTGAGAGAAAGTAGAAGAAGAGCGCAGGAAGAGTCTGCGTTTGGGGGAGATTTCAAAATCGCTAGGGTGCACTTGCACGGTGACGATTTTGGTTATTTAGCGAGATCCTTAAACGAACGCTTGCTTTGCGATTAAATATATAAATATAATAACATATAAATATTACTGATATGTACTAATTAATGTATTAATGTAATTATTATTATTGTTGTTACACACAGACACACATACATATATAGTAAGAAATATATATATTACTAATCAGTATTAATTATAATATATTTAGCACCAATCAAAAGATGTTGTATTCTATAAAATTTACTTAATTAATTAACTAATTTTCATTAATTCAAATTGATATGGAAAATTGAAAATTTTGTGATTAAATTATAAGAAAATTTTAAATTTTTGTAATTAAATTATAAATATAAAAATATGTATTTGGTTATATTATTATATAATTTTAATGTATAATAAATACGATAAATTTAAAATTAGTAATTCAATTATAAATAATTTAAATATGTAATGAAATTTAATGAAAAAGATATAAATATGTCATATTAAAAATATAAAAGTTAGAATATAACAAATGAATAAGTAAAATTAGCAAGGAAAAATTTGGGACGAAATTTTAAAATATTGTTCAAGATAAAGGATACAATTAATGGAATAATTAATATTTAAATTTTTGTAGTATTTTATTTTTATCGATAACAAAAAAATATAAATTAAATTACATTCTCAATTAATTTTGCCTCTTGACTCATAAAATAAAATTTCATTTCCTACATATCTTATGTAAATATCATTGTTTTGGTGGTTGAATAGTGAAGGTTGGTATTATTAATACTAATGAGGAATTTAACAATACAAATAACAATAATAATCATCATCATCAATACATAAATTAAAAATACAATTTCAACGCCAGAATAATTTTATTTACCACTAATAAGTACATATACTGAAGTGGAAAATTAATAATAGTCAAAATAAATCATAATAACAATAATTAAATTAATAAGAATAGTAAATTAAATAATAGTTAGAAGAAATTTAATAATAATAAGCAATTTTATAATGATAATAATAGAAAAGAAGATAAATGCATTTAATCATGATAAGGGATTTTATAATTGTAATAATACTAACATTAATGATAAATATAATAAACAATATATAAGAGTTATAATAATAAGTATATAAATTAAAGTCAGAAAATAATCATCAATACGTAAATTAGAAATTATAAAACATTAGACTAATTTTATATTAGAATAATAAGTACGTAACCTTATTTTTTTCGTTGTTATATTATTATTAATAATTATCATGTTTCTTTGATAATAATAAATGAAAATAATAAAATTAAGAAATTCAATAATGAAAATAATAAAATTAATACTAATGAGGAATTTAACAATACAAATGACAAAAATCGCTACTGTGCATTTGCACGATAGCAATTTCTGCTATTCAACCCCCATTGTCGCTATCGTGCAAATCTCTCTTCCATCAAAAGTCGCCACGGTGCATTTGTGCGATAGTGATTTTTACTATTCAACCATCGATATCACTATCGTGCATTTGCACGAGAGCGACATCCATTTCTAATAATAATAATTATAATAATAATAATTATTATTATTATCATTATATATATAAATATAATAACAAATATATATATATTACTTATTCGTATTGATTCATATATTTATGTAAATAGTATTATTCCTATTATATATAATAGAATTTTTGACAATGTCATATATGTATATATAGTTTATATTCAATTTCTTTTTTATTACCTTATATGCACGATGGCGACATCCTGAGAGAAAAAATTATGATTATTATGATTATGATTACGATGATGATGATGATGATTATTATTATTATTATTATTATTATAAAAATAATATATATATATATATTATTGATTCATATTAATTCACATATTTATGTAAATATTATAATTCTGATTACATATATGCAGTGACGGAGATACATGGGGCCCAGTGGTGCACTAGGCCCCCCAAGTTATAAAAATTAAATGCTTTATTTTTAATATATATATATATAAGGACAGAGTTATCTAGGGGTTAGTAGTGTACTGGGCCCTTCAAAATTTTAAAAAATAAATATGTAGGCCCTCCTATTTTAAATTTCTGGCTCCGTCACTGCATATATGTATAATATATATATATATATATATATATATAGATAGATATAAAAACAAATATATAATACTCATGAGGAATTTAATAATACTAATAATAAGAATAAATAATAATAATAATAATAATAATATTGATAATGATAATGATAATAATCATCATCATCAATACATAAATTAAAAATTATAAAATATTAGATTGATTTTATATAGCAATAATAAGTACATATACTTAAGTAGAAAATTAATAATACTAAAAATAAATCACAGTAACAATAATTAAATTAATAAGAATAGTAATTTTAATAAAAACTTTCAGTTTATTAATAATAAGTAATATATTGAAGTACAAAAGTAATTATAATAATCACATTAAAAACGAAATAAGTACATATACTGAAGTAGAAAATTAATAATATTCAAAATAAATCATAATAACAATAATTAAATTAATAAGAATAGTAAATTAAATAATAGTTAGAAGAAAGTTAATAATAATAAGCAATTTTATAATGATAATAATAGAAATAAAGATAAATGCATTTAATCACAATAAAGGATTTTATAATTATAATAATACTAATATTATTGATAAACATAATAAACAATATATAAGAGTTATAATAATAAGTATATAAATTAAAGTCGGAAAATAATCATCAACGCGTAAATTAGAAATTATAAAACATTAGAATAATTTTATAATAGAATAATAAGTACGCATCCTTATTTTTTTCACCGTTATATTATTATTAATAATTATCATGTTTCTTTGATAATAATAAATGTAATTAATAAAATTAAGAA
>JAOQMR010001741.1:0-11197 GCA_027563865.1 Erythroxylum pelleterianum | reverse complement strand
GTCAATGGAGCTCTAACTAAAATAAAGGAACTAAGGGTCTTAGGTAGGGAGAGCCCTCATCCCTGTACCTATTCGTTGTATATAGAGGCCTTGACACAACTATTGAAATACAATGTCTTTAAATAACCTAATTCATGTATCATTCTAAAGGTAAGAAAGGCTCTCTAATTAACTTGTGTCTTGTAAATTACCTTTTGCTTTTCAATAGAGCTCACCCCAAATCCATCATGGTGCTAAAGGAAATATTGAAGTAATTTAATCAAATCTTTGGTTTAGAAGTCAAAAAAATTAAAGCCACTTTGTCTTGGCTATAAGTCCAAACCAATTAGCTAATACAACTGTTGGAATAACAAAAATAGAAAGGAAACAATCTCCATTGATGTATTCAACCTTGGAATTAAAAGATTGTAATTCAAAGATTTCATTGCAGTGATGGAAAAGATAGAAAGAAGAATAGGGATATAGAAAAACTAATTTCTCTCTTTTAGAGGAAAAGTATAACTAGTCAAAGCAGTCCTGAGTGCTTTGCATAAATATTAGAACTTTATATATATTCCTTTCCAAAGGTCATATTAAGACAATTGAAGAAATAATAGGTAAATTTGTTTGGCGAAACAATAATGAGAGTAGGGGTAAAGCAGGAGTGAAACAGGCAAAGGTGTGTAAGCTAATTAAGGAGGGAAGTTTAGAAATATTACCTATAAAAATCATTGACAAAGTGTTTTTAGGAAAGAGATTGGAAGAAAAGGAGACATTATGATAGAGATAAATGAACTGATCAATGATAAAATATTATGGGCTACACCTAATAAACCTACACTTCTGGTTTATTTTATAGATATTGAATATAAGGCATCTATTTAAGCCCAATAAAACTTGCAAAGCATGAGATGGAGATAAGGCCTTATTATGGTATGACAACTGGAATGGCTATAGTCCTCTTATTAAAAACCAAAATGCTACTAGAGTAATGTCAAACATTTCAAAAGTGGATAAGGTTAGCTTATGGATTAGTAATGGGCATTGGAGATGTTTTCCTGAAGAATTGAGGTATCTACTCCCAACTTTTAGTCCCAATCTAACTCAAAAGGATTGCTACGTACTGTACAAGCAATGGTTAATTCCAAGGAAAAGTTTGTTAGAATAGGATCGTATAAAGCAGATGTATAAATGGAAGTTAAGAAAAAGCTAAACACTATGGATAGACTGATATATATGGATATACAGAAAGTATGCATTTTATGCAAGAAAAAGGAGTGAAACATAGATCATTTATTCTACCAATGCAACTTCTCCGATGTGATATAGAGACATACTAAAAGAATGTCTCATTGGCATAACAACTTGAATACATTTAAGGACACAATCAAATGGTTGCAAGAAGCTTGCAAGATGTGTAAAGCTAAAAAATTATTGTACTTGATTAGTATAAGAGTTAGCCCATAGGAGATATGGAAAGAAAAAAAGAACATAATTTTCTTCAAGAAAGATGAAAGTTGTACAATGTTCTTGGAAAAGATCAAAGCAAGCATAAGGGAGCAAATAATGATATGCAAGGAAACACAAAGTTGATATAATATTATTGCTCAATCTTGGAGAATTCCTAGTATTCTTTTTTTTATCTCAAACCTAAACATTTAGATAAGTAAGTAATAATTGATGTTGAGTTATTAGAAACGAGTGTTATGGTATTCCCTTTGCATGTATGTATTGGCTTGTTTTATTATCATTAATATTATTTAATTTTATAAAAAGAACTAATTATCTCTACCTCAAACTTCATTTTGATTAGTATACTTTTATAGTTAAAATATTTGTAACGATGGATTGTAAACTTTGATACCAGTTGATGCTAGAAAATTAGTCGAGAGAATCAAGTTTAATAAATTTGGGTTAGTATTGGGATTAATGTGATTTAAATAAATTGAAAGGAACTACAATCTAAGAAATCTTCTTAGGTTAATATTACTATGATCATTCTTCATTAATAACATTTCTATGTAAATTCCAATCAATACTTAAGAAAAAGAAAGAAATTATGAAAAATAATCTAAGTAATAAGAAAATCAAATAGAAAATTTGATAAAGCTTGCACTAAATGAGAAATATATTAATTATTAAAGATAAAAATTAAAAATAATGAAATCTTAGCTAGAGACTTCTTCATCATATTCATATAGATATATGAACTTTTTTATCATCTTTGAACATATCTAATATAGATGTCCTAATTCTTACTTAACATTTAAGATCCAAACAATTATATTGATTCACTTTTATGAATTTAGTTTGTTATTCTCCACTGATAAGTCGTGAACATGATTGTTAAGAGTCAATCAACTTGTAGCTTCAATGGTTGACCTTAGATCTTCAAATTGAAAATAATATGTAGATAAATAGATATAATTAACAGGGAATTTATTCATTATTTTATAAATGATAATACTAGACTCATACAGATCCATACTTGCACTAACACAAATGAAGTTTAGGGACTTGTCCTTAGAGAAAATCTTAGTGAATATTAGAAATAGAATTCAAACTTAGAGAAAATCTTAATGATTATTAGAAATAGAATTCAAACCCGTTGGGGATTGGAGACTTTCTAAGAATCCCTCATCTACTATTTAGACCACATTTATTTGATTAATAAGTAAAAATTTAACACCTTGTTTTGGGATTATAATCAAAGGGACAATTGAGGTATTTTAAGAAGGTCATAGTTTCAATACAATTGTATGATAAGAAGGTCATAGTTTCAAGAGTTTACATCAAATTGGAATTAGAGCAATACTAATTGTATAATAAAATTGCTTCAGAAGTAGAAGGCCTTCAATATTATTCTAAACAATTCATAAGAACCTTTTCCAAAATTAACATAATAACCTTTAAAATAAATTCATATAGAAAAACTAAAAAAAGTAATTATCTTCAAGAGATAAAGGGAGAATTATTTTCCTAAAAATAGGAGTTACAATTTCATCTTTCACATATATCTCAATTAAAGACTATAATTAAAATCATGTACCATTTAAATATAAAATAAAGAAAACTTGTTTATTAACTATTACCTATATATTTTGTAATCACTAAATTGGTTATAATATGATATTTTTTCTAAAACAATTATTTTGGTATATACCACTAATTTTTTAAAGCAAGTAATTTAGCTAATAGTTAAAAAAACTTGATAAATTATTTAATCATTTTTCATAAAAATAGTATTTACTTTTGTATATTTTATCAATTTATTTAACCATCAAAATGAAAGATAATTTTTTTTGAAAACGTATGCTTTATACCTAAAAAATATGAGATTGTAATTAGGATTTTTACATTCTACCAAAGCATTGTTCATAAAATATCTTAATTATAGCTTCACTATATTAAAGATACATAGATGAATAGAGTAATTTTGAAGTGATTTACCTTTTTGAAAATTTGTTGAATACTTAATATAGATGATTATACTTCACTTCTAAGTTTATGCAAAAATCAATATTATGAATAAGTTAAAAAAAATGAATATATGCAATAACACGTAAACATATATAACTAAAGAGAAATTACCTCACAGTAATTATTCTCAGGTGAAGAGTAAGCTAAAAAATCATCTTTCTCTTTGTTTTACGTGAATAACAACTCTTTCAATATTACTTTCTATATTACAATTGGGCAATACCCTAAATGAAAGACTTAGTCTCTAATACTCCCGAGTCATATCAAGTTTATAATTTAACTTAATTATTCACTAATATTTCTCAATATTGTTTTGATTTATTATCTAATGCATTATTCCTCTTCATTGTTCTTAACTTACTTTCCATATATTCTTATTTATATTTCAAATCACCAAAATAGTTATTGACTTGTCAAAGAAGGAATTTATCATTGTGTTTCATTTATCAATGTGTTGTTAACTACATATCATGTAGTTAGCCACCTAAATCTACATATATGACAATTTTTTATGATCTTCTAGTCATCTACTAAGTAGTTCAATGTTTTGGTGCTCTACTAAGAATACCAATCTTCTAGCACTCTATTATGTAAGGAATTTTTTTTATAGTTCTAGCTTAAATCCAGTTAACTTGCTATTTGATCCAACACTCACCTGTATATTGCATGTTTTGATTATGATCATAGTTGCTTCTTAGCCTCCTATCCTTTTATGCACTCATCCACATTCTACATGTCATTGTTTATAACCTCTCTGTTGCCAATTTGCTTAAGTGTTCATTATCCTTTCTATTCACATAAGTTCTTACTCAATTTCTATATTATTCTTATCTTCATAGCCACTTTATATGTCTACTGCTTTGCAATGAATTAAAAAACAAGATCCATTTTTATTCAACCCCTACCACCTAGGAAAGAAGTTTGTAACCTCCAATTGTTTGTGGATCAATGCCAACTCCTCATAATATAACAACATGATTCTTTGCCTTCTCTCTTAACTTCTAAACTTAACATACTCTATGGCTACCTATAACCCTATCAATACTACTTGTCTACCTCTCGACCTTCAATATCTTCTTTGTTATTATGCACTCCTCTTCGTTGTGTGCTTCTATCCTAGTTCTTTACTAATCTATCTTCACTTCTCACTGGCATGTTTTGAATACTCTGAAATCTTTATCTTGGAAGTCTCTAGTCCTTTAGATCCTCCTTCATTCCTTTTTTAGCTCATCTAGATTTTCTACTCTCCTTCTTATTTAGTAGGGTGGCAAGGATCATACTATTTCTTCTCCATTATGCCTTTACTAGATAGAAAAGTATGTTCAATCTTTTTTTGTTTCTTTACTTCCTACCTAGTTCTTTTGTCTTTTTTAGTTAACTACTTTTTTTATCATTTCCCCATTGAAAGGTTATCTTATACTTTCTTAACTATGGTGTTTTGTAGTCATACATGTTATGTAGCCTTTTAAACCATTGACTTTCCTCCTCTACCCTCACGTATTCCTGTTCTCCCTACTCCTCTTAAGAACTCCACTAGAAATGCTTCTTCCTAATCGAATCTAACCATAGGAGCGGGAAGAAGATTTTGGATGATATAGGTGAACTCTCACTACATTATTGCCTGCCTAAGGTTAAAGAGGGGCAGAAAATATTTTCCTAGAGATTAAGGTCTTGAGAGTATGAGCAAACATATGGGATATTCCTTGGTAGGGTTTTTCCTAAGAACCCCTACTCCTAACTATTTCTAAGTGGGCACAAAAAGTATGAAGAAACAAATGGTTGGTGAGTTTACTCTCTAACATAATAGGGCAGTCTTTTTGTATGGATAAAAATATAGCAAGAAGATGAAGAATTGGATTTGCAAGATTATAAATAGGTGATTACCTAGCTAAGGGGTTGCCATACTTTATCCCTATAATGACAGTTGATGAGAAGAATACAATGCTTGAAGAATTATTTATGGTTACATATAATTGAAAGGCGTCCATAAAAACTCAAGGAAAGCATTGAAGGGCTATAAAGAAGATGTTTAAAAGGGAAGACAATAATAAATTGATGGGGACTAAGGAATCTCAAGTTAATTTGAAGCCATAAGGAATGTTCATGGTCTAAATTACCCTAGGAAGCTACAAGCTCTAATGACTTTTGCCAATAGGGAAAAACCTATTTTCTTAGGTCTTTCATAAACCAAGATTAGATATGAAAAATTAAATAAGCTAAAAGGTTCTGGTTCAAATTTGAAATTTATCTCTAGTCACCTAATCATTACCTTAGAAGAATTATTTTAGCTTACAGTAGAAACCTTGTCAAGGTGGAACAATTCGATACTTGTGAACAAGAAATTTATATGACATGGTTCCTATCTCAACTTTAAAAGGAAGCTGCCTAGGGATAGATTGAGGAGTATTAAGACAAACTGTGATGATCCTTGGCTAGTTTCACTAAGGATTTCAAAGAATGTATGGAGTGCTTGGAATTAGTGGATTTAAGCTATAAAGGTTACAAATTAACATAGATCAATAAACAAGCCTCTATTTACTTCCTTAGGAAAAAGGAGGATAAAGCTACGGTTAATTTTCTTAGCTTATCAACTTCCCTGAAAGCAAAGCTATGTTTATGGAGCCTCTCTGCTTGAATCGCACTCCTATCTAATTTGGAACTTATTCCAAAAGGTATACAGAAGATTCCCCTTTAAATTTAACAATTTACTCACTTTTGATGAGGCATTTTAAGATACAATCTTTAGGGGGAGGTATATCAATACTCATAGTTCTAAACAGTTCATATGCATCCAACAATTGAAGGGGCCAAGCTGGAATTAAAGAAGTTAAATGCTAGGAAAGAGCTCATCTTAAACAAGCATTTGTGGAAGCAAAGGAAAAGCTTATAGAGATTCAACAAAGGCTTTCAACCAATATAAACTATAGTAGTCTCCTGTTGGATGAGAAGGTAGTCTTAGGAGAATATTTGAGAAAACTGAAAAACATTGACTCTTTACTGAAGCAAAGTTCTAGAGTTAGTTAGCTAAAGAAGGGGGATAGATGTACCAAATTCTTCTTCAACTGAATATTGACAAGGAAAAATTCTAACAATATTTGTTCCGTGGTCTTTTAAGATGGCTCTTTAACCACAAACTAAGAAGAATTGCTAGATGAGGTTGTGGCTTTCTTTAAGAGCTCCATTACTGCTAGGTCCTCTAGTACCTCCTCTTTTGAGAATCTTATATCTTTCACTAGCACTCAGATTGGTTAAAATGAACCTCATATTCTTACTAAGCAAGTGGATGATCATGAAATTGTTACAATAGTTTTTAGTATAAGTGGTCAAAAATCCCGCGGTCTAAATGGGTTGAATTCTTTTTCTTTAAAAAATATCGTCCATAAAGTAATTTTATAGTGATATCATCAGTTAAATAATTCTTTTCTAGTGATATGTTTCTCGAAGAGATAAACAAGACATTTATATTCCTAGCTCCCAAGATCCCTAATCCATCATCTTTTGGAGACTTTAAGCCAATCATTTATAGCAACTTCTTTATAAAATCATTGCCAAAATACTGGCTAATAGGATGAAAAAGGCTCTTTAATATATTATTAATGATACCTAAAGAGCTTTCCTAAAGGGAAGGAAAATTGATTACAAAATCCTAATTGCATAAGAAATCTTAAAAGGGTACTCTAAAAAGAATTCTCTAAAAAAATGCAATCAAGGTAGATTTTAATAAATCTTTTGATTGCGTAAGTTAAGAGTTCATATCTAAGCTACTTGAGGTCTTTAGCTTTCTTAGTACCTTCAAAAAGTGGATATAGGCTTGCATTACCTCCACCTCCTTTAGTGTATTGATAAATAAAGTTCCCTCTAAGTTGTTTAGAGGGGATAGGTCATTAGGCAGGGATATCCATATTCTCTTTACCTTTTTTTTTTATTATGTGTATGGAGGCCTCAACTCTTTTGTTAAGGCACAAGACCATAAGGAGTGTTAATTATAAATATAATAGCAAATGTAATAATATTAAACTAATATGTTTAGTTTTTTAGATGAACTTCTCCTCTTTTTTAAGGTTGATCCAAAATCTATTCAAGTTTTAATGGAATCCTTGAACCATTTTAGAGACTTTTAGGGATAAGCATAAACTGCCAAAAGATCCATATTGTGCTTGCCTCAAATGTACTACATATTACAGATAAACTTAGCTCTATCATAGGGATGCCTACTAGGTCCCTCCCTTGATGTTTTTAGGACTTCAATTGGTTACAAGAATATTTCAATACAATGAATGTTTGCTTTTAATTAAGAAGATTCAAAAGAGATTCTCTTTTGGAGGTAAGCTCCAAATCTTAAAATTTAAGGTCAATTCCACGTATATCTATTAAAGTTCACACATGTTCTTATCCAATGGTCTTATCAAGAAAATTAAAAAGCTAATGAGGAAGTTCTTGTGGGGGAATGAATGATAGTAAATTCAAAGCTAAGGTTAAATAGAAGGAATTTTGTAAACCTTTTAATGAAGGAGGCTTAGGGGTAACTCCAATAGGCTAATCAACGAAGTTTTAAAGGCTAAAACACTTTAAAAGAGGATTAGTATACAAGGAATCCATATGGATGAGGTGGATGCATAGTTACATCTTAAAAGGGACTTATATTTAGGGACTCTCACATAAAATTTCACATTTATGGTTGACCACCTATTACTAAAGATGAGAAGATCAATTGAGATGAATGTAAGTTGCAAAGGTGGGGATGACACCATGCTATCCTTATGGTATGATGATTGGATAGGTTATGGTGCTCTAATTAGAAACAAACAAGTTGCATAAGCAATGGTGGGAATCCCAAAATAAGCTAAGGTGTATTTATGTGTAAAAAAAGTTAATTAGTACAATTATAAAGGAAACAAGTTTAATTTTATTTTCCTCCCTAATATACAAGATAGGGACCATTATGTTTTGCAATGATCAATCTAAGATTAACTTCACAAACAAGGAGGATAGAGACTGGTTAAGGCTAGGGGGACAGCAGGTAGCTTGGCATAAGCTAATTGAGAACAAGAATATGTTGCCAAGGATATCTTGTCTAATGTGGTTGGCCATTAGGGATAAGAATAATACAATAGATTATCTTTAATTCATAAATATACAAGATAGTTGTGTCTTATGAAAAAACATAGTTGAGAATATGCCTCATCTATTATTTGAATGTTGTTTCTCTAAGGTTATGTGAATAAGCTGAAAGACATAATGAATTGGAGTATACACTCCAACACTTTCTTCGATATATTGCTATGGCTATAAAGCAGAAAGGGGGTAACTAAAAGAACCCTTGTGGCCTATCTAATATCTCTTGGAACCTGCGTATATAAGATCTAGAGGGAGAGGAAGGCAGTAAGATTTAGGCTAAAAGCAAGAATCAGGAAGCTATTGATGGTTTGTAAAGATGGAAAGTATCTAAGTGTGGAAATGCTAACAACATAAAGAATAAACTAAAAGATTCAGAATTCACATAGATCCCTAGTTTGGACACAAGATAATCAAGTAACCCACATGATAAAATTGGAAAGTAAGCGAAATGGAACTTACCAGCTTGTTCTTATATCTGCATGGATAGATCCAATCAAAGCTTAGCTTGGAGTGAGCGATCACATATAATCACCATAATCTGTAGGCAACAAAGCATACAGTTAAGTGAACATGAAAAAGGAAAGTAAACTGATATGAACAGTATAGTATGAAGATAGGACATATAGATTATGTACTCCATATGCTCTTTACTTGCATGAGGAACAAGTGGAGCTTTATAAACTTAACATTTGTGTTATTTAATCTTATAATTATATGATCTGTATGATGGTGCCTTGTTATTCTAACTGGGGACATTTTGACTAACTAATAAGGAATGGTTAATCTGTACAATTTTCCTAATCCTTAGCAAAGAAATTATTTAATTTAAAGAAATTCCAACACTCAACCCCTATCCACTTGAATGCTTTTACATTTTTAGTTTAGACACTTTTACTACAAATAGCTCCTCTAAGTTTCCTTCAACTCTAAATTTCTTTCAAGCTTAACTCCTATTAAATCTAAAGATGATAACCTTTCTTAGTTCAACAAACTCATTTTCTTTTAAGATTGTAAATCATTCATCATATTTCTAGAAAAATAATCAGAACTCCCTCAATATATATATATATATACTACTTATGAAATTGTCCCTCTTAGTATATGCATTAAAATAATGACTAACATTAAGTCAATATTATACTCTTGCCCTCTATTTTGTTGACATTAAAAAGTGAAAAATAATAAATTATATTTAACATTAGTTTCTTTCTTCTCTATTTTGTAAGCGTTATAGTTCATAAGATATGTATTTTTGTGGGCATTTAGGTCTATAATTAAGATCAAGAATTTGTAAAATGGTATGTAGCTAAAGTAGTGTTTCATATAAGGAATTTTATGTCTAATATGCCTAACTCTCTCCTAAAGAGACAAAGTCTCTCTTCACTTAATGGTTTAGTGAAAATGTTGGATATTTTATTTGAAGTGTAAACAAACTCAAGTTTAATTTCTTTATTATTTTCTTATATGTCATCCTAGATTGTTGGAAGAGGTTCTTTATGCGACAAATTGCATTGATGTTATAATATCTAATAGTGATGTTATTTAAGTGAAAACCTAATTATTTAAATTATTTTACAATTGAATGAATATTCCTAAATTGAACTAAAAGCCTATACATCACTTTATAATGCAATAAAACAAAGGAAAACCCCTTTAGGGTCCAGGCCAAAGAGTGGTAATAAAAAGCCTAACAACTAGTAACAAGTTTACATTCAAAGTTACTACTTTGTGTTACATCTGAGCCTTTCATGTTCCAATTGATCTTCTTAAAGCCTTGTTAACATGCTTGTCCATACTAATACCCATATGCAACATATTGTTCCTTTTATTCCAAAGTGCATAGATACTACAAAAGAAGGCTTCTCTAGAAAAGTAAGTATTATTCTTCATTCCCTTAAATTTTTCAGTAACCCATTTAACAATATCATCCAATACCACTCCCAAAAGTAAAGTTGTAGTCGTTGTTGAATTTTGGACCACAAAACTTATGAATAAATAAAATTGAAGAAGAGGTGACCATTAGTTTCAGGAACTTGTTAGAAAATAAAACACAGGTGGTCTGGAATACCAAAATATTGATCCTTTATTCTAAATATCTACCTAATAACAAGCCAACTAGTGGATAAATGACTTAGCTTATATTAGATCATACCAGTAAACCTTATGAGACTAAGGATTGAATACATCAACACATGATTTGTTAGAGAATTTGTTAGTTATATCCCTTAATCAAACGACTTAATCGTCCTTAAGAGGATTAGGTTGATAAACAGGCAAGTTATCTACAATGTAAGTGTTGGGTCCGTGTTTTGCGTGTTGGGCCCGTGTTTTGCGTGTTGGGCCCGTGTTTTGCGCACTCGTCGGGCTCATCCCCGGGTGCTTCAAGGTTGCACGCGACCCACACTTCAAGGTTGCACGCGACCACAATCCTCAAAGGTATTGTCCTCTTTGGTCATGGGTGAGGCCACGACTCGAACCAATGAGCTCAAGGTTTTATAGCTTCCACATGCTCGCCTCTTACCATTTGGCTAAAAAAAAATGGACAGCCACCTTGTTTTGGTTTTTAGAGCATGTTAGAGTCTAAATTTGAGAAAAAGGTATTTCATAAAGTTTGTAGAGT
>JAOQMR010001717.1:0-11199 GCA_027563865.1 Erythroxylum pelleterianum | reverse complement strand
TGGAATTGAATTTATGTATGATAGTGGAATTGGATTATGTAAGTAGATCATGGTAGTTTATATGAATATGATTGAATTGTATTCGAATTGAAGTATGGATATGTATATGAATTATGGATTTTTGTGTATGGAATCGAGTATTGGAATTGAGTTTGTTTATGATTATGATTATGAATTGTGAATGTTTATGTATATGAATGAATTGTGTTCGGATTGAAATATGTATTATGGAATGAATTTATGAAGTGTTTTAGATCTAGGTTTGCGTTTGCTTATGCTGGGTTTCCGGACAGGAGGTCCGATGCTGGTTGTTAAGGTTGGATGTGATTTTAGAAGTGTGTTTTTTATCATTGCAGAATTTTTAGGATGTCAAAATACAGCCGTTATGCTGCCCGATTTTCGGTAAAAATCGGGTTAAGATAAGAATATGAATAAGGAGTTAGTTTGTTAAAGATGAGATTTGCATGATTAATACAAATTTTATGAATTGAGAGTTATATGAGGATAAATTTCCGAAAGGAAAATAATATGATTAGGAATACGTTTGAAGAAAGAGAAAAAGGAATGAATGAAAAAGAAAGAAAAAAATCATATCGGGATTTTCGGATTAGTCTAAGGTTTCCAACGCGACTCGATAGTTTTTATCCGATTCAAGTGCTCGGATGTCGGAATTCTGTTTGATTCGATATATGATTAAGCCGATTTCGATTCTTCGATTTCCGTTTTCGCTTTTGCTTCCGCTTCGATTCGTTTTTGATTTCGATACCTTCGCTACGTTCTTTGTTTGCCGTGCGTTTTCCGGTTGGGATCCGATTCCTGAGCTCGAATCCCAACACACGCCAACCTGTTACAGTTCTAGTTGGAATCAACTCATTATTATCATTTTTTACTAATGTCATACCTCCCTTTTTAGGGACACAATAAACTGGGCTTACCCATGTACTGTCAGAAATCGGATAGATAATTCCTACAGCTAGAAGTTTGAGCACTTCCTTCTTCACGACCTCCTTCATATTTGGGTTGAGTTTTCTTTGATGTTCCCGAACTGGCTTTGCATCTTCCTCCAAATTGATCCGATGCATGCAAAATGCTGGACTTATTACCTTCAAGTCTGAAATTTGGTAGCCAATCGCTTTCCTATACTCTCTCAAGACTTTCATTAATTTTTTGATGTGCACAGTACTCAAATTCGCATTGACAATGACTGGATAAGTACTATCAGGTCCTAAAAATTCATACTTGAGATTGGAGGGTAGGGGCTTCAGTTCAACTATTGGTGGCTCTTTTTGTTTCAATTCTAATGCAACGATCTGTTCTGACAGCATATGTTGTGCGCTGCTCCGCTCAGGTTGTGTTACTGGTGTCTGCAACAACTCTAAAATTTCTGGCTGATGGGTTTTTTGTTGAAATTGAATGCACTAGAAAATTTTCCAACAAATCATCAGGTTTAGACTCCCTAAATTGACTTCTGACCTCCTCATCAACTCTATCAACTCTAAGACATGAATCTCCACCATATTTTTCCTTAATTGCTCTTCTTCCTAAATTAAATTCTACTTTTTCCTCCCCAACTTTCAATGTCATTCTCCCATTCTTGACATCTATAATAGCTCCCGCAGTAGTAAGAAAAGGTCTCCCTAAGATAATGGGTATATTTGTATCTTCTTCCATCTCCAAGACCACAAAATCTACTTGGATAAAGAAATTCCCTACTTTCAAAGGTATATTTTCCAAAATACCTTGAGGCTACTTGATTTACCTATCAGCTAGTTGGAGGCAAATTGTAGTAGGTTTAAGTTCTCTTATATCAAGCTTTTGACATATAGAAAGAGGTAGGAGACTTACACTTGCACCAAGGTCGCATAAAGCATTACCGATGTTTGTGCTTCCGATTTGACAAGGAATGGAGAAGCTTCCGGGATCCCTCAACTTTGGTGGCAGCTTATTCTGTAAAATAGCACTGGACTCTTCCGTCAATGCCACTGTTTCATACTCCTCCAACTTCCTTTTATTTGACAATATTTCCTTCAAGAATTTTGCGTAGGTTGGCATTTGTGTGAGAGCTTCCGTGAAGGGAATATTGATGTATAGCTTCTTGAGGATTTCCAGAAATTTCCCAAATTGTTTGTCCAGCTAAGCTTTCTGAAAACGTTGTGGGAATGGGATGGGTGGCTTGTATGGAGGAGGTGGAATGTATTTTTCAGTTTCAGCATCTTTTTCTTCATTCTGGACAGGTTGTGCAGCTGGTACAGAATCGGATGTTTCCTTACTTGCTGCTTTATCCTTGCTTTCCACCATCGGTTCCAAGACCTTTCCACTTCTCAAAATCACTGCATCAGCAGGCTCCTTAGGATTTTCTAGTCGTGCAGGCAATTTACCCTTATCCCCTCTTAATGTACTAGCCTGCTGAGCAAATTGAGTCTCCAACATCTTATTGTGTATGGCAAGTTGATCTACCTTAGAACTAAGTTGCTGGATTAGTTCCACCATGGACTCCAAAGTTAGTTTATGTTCTTGAGCTTGTGGGGGTTGTGGAAGGGCTTGAAGTTTTGCATTTTGGAATCTTGGAGGACCCTATTGAAGTTTTGTTGCTGGGCTAGAAAGTGAGGCTGGTTTTGAGAGTAGGAAGAGTAATGAGGCTGGTTTGAGAAATTTTGTGGTTGTCTGGGTGGTTGGGACCAAGAGAAATTGGGGTGGTTCCTCCACTCAGGATTGTATGTGTTTGAAAAGGCTCCACCTTGAGGTTTAGCTCCATAGTTCCCACTAAATTAGCTTGCTCAACTGCAATGTCTTGTCCATAAGCCTGAAAATCATACATGGGTTGTTCAAATTGCTGCAGTTCATACACAGGGTGTGAGCTGCTTGCTGTCATCATATTAACCTTATCCATCTTATCCATTCTCTTTGACAAGGCTTCAAATTTAGTATTCATCATGGATAACGCATCAACCTCAAACATTCCTACAACTTTCTTAGTCTCTTGCTTAAAGTGCCCCCTGCTACCACTCCATTGGTAATTATTCTGAGCAATCCTTTCCAAGAGTGCATGAGCTTCATCTTCAGTTTTTACCATAAAATCTCCACCTGCAGCTGCATCTATAGCACTTATCATAACTGGAGAAAGACCGTTGTAGAAAATCTGCACAACCATCCATTTCTGAATCCTGTGGTGGGGACATTTTCTTTGTAGCTCCTTGAATTGCTCCCATGCTTTATACATAGATTCATCTTCTCTTGGTTTGAAGGAATGCACTTCACCCCTCAGTTGTGCGGTCTTTCCTGGGGGAAAGTACTACATTAGGAAAGCTTAGGATAACTCTTGCCACGTAGTTATAGACCCTGGAGGTAGAGAGTAGAGCCATTCACTTGCACGATCCCTCAAGGAAAAAGGAAATAATCTGAGGCGAATTGCATCGTTAGATACCCCATGATACTTCAACATAATACATATCTGAATGAACTTCTCCAAATGAACGTGTAGGGTTGCCTCCAAATTAGGACTGTTGGACCATTTGCACAAATCCGGTCTTCAATTCAAAATTATTAGTTGTAACTGAAGGTGTCACGATGCTCGATTGGTAGTCCTCAAAATTCGGTATAGCATGGTCTCGCATTATTCTCTGATTTTGCCCACCATTCTACATTTGTTCTGCCATTATTTGCTCACTTGTAGTATCAGCAGGTTCGGTTTCTATTCACCGATTACTTTGCACAGATTTTGCTCTTTGCTGTCTCGTAGCTTTTCGAAGCACCTTAGTGGTCTTTTCAATTTCAGGGTCAAATAGCAAGTTTGGGCTGATGACTTAAATGTTGATCATTGAGAAATTAATTAATTAACAAGTTGCTAAAACTAATCCTAAAATAAACAGAATAAACGCGCAATTTATGACTAAGGAATAAATCAGATATGTAAAAGACAGGTTTCAAAGTTAGTTTCATGATCGACTTTTAATAATTCTCTTCTGGTTTATTCAATAAACTTGATCCCTAGACTTTGAAGGAAACTAGATCTAAATTATCTATGATTCTCTATCGAGATGTCAAAGAAGTATCGTAGTTAAAATCTATCCCGACTATCGTGGCTAATGAAATTAACTAAAACCCATTAAGATTTTTATCTGGTTGGTAATTCCTCTCACAGATTTTTGCCTATGTCTAGGTCCAAACCTATAAGTTCTTAATTTTGGTTTTCCACTACCGATTTTCACTTTTCAGTTCTTCAATCGATAATTTTTACGCAAATCATGTGAGGCCTAACACATAACAAGCTCAATAATTCGCAAAACAAGAATCAACAGCTACGAATCAATTTTATTGAATAAAAACCAAAATCAAATCATATAGAAAATCGAAAACTACTACCCATCTTTGAATGCTAACAAGAAATCTACTCAGTTATGTTCATGTTCAACAAATTAAATATCAAAGCAGGAAAAATAAACATTAAAGGGGTAAGAACGAAGAACAGGAGAGTCGTCCGTCAAGAGTCCTGCTGGTAAGGTTCCTTGCGCGTGCTTCAAAGTTCTCCCAGCTGCGTCAAGGTCCTACGTCTGGTCTGCCGCGTCTCCCACTTGGCATCCCTCGCGTGTCTCCTTGCCGCTACTCTCTTCTGCGTCACTCTATCGAAAATCCTCTCTTAATTCATTCAAACCTCACTTGCCGCTACTGTCTATTAAAAATAAAGCCTCTAGTATATTCCACCTCCCGTGCCGCCGTCCAATACGTGATATACATACTTGATGCCCATTAAAAACCTAAAGCCTTCCCAGTTACCACATGTCCTCTCCTTAATCAACCTTCCTTTTTTTTGCCGCAGTCCACACACTCTCCAGTTATAAACCTGATTCCCTTATATTGCTACTCACAGTTTTGCTCTCCTTCTACTGTTTGCCGCTGCTATTTTGTCTTTTCCCAGCTGTCCTTTTGTTCTTTTTTTTTTGGTTTAATTTGAAGCCAACTTCATACTTTCTACCTTAAAAAATCAGAAAATAAAATAAATAATAAATTCAATGAAAATAAATAAATAAACCTAAAAATACTACTAAAATGAATGAAAGAATATGCAAAATAAATGCAAATATGGCCTAAATACCTATTTGAATTGGACTAAACACTGCACATTTAACCTAATAAAAATCGAAATTGCATCTTGTTTTTTTAAAAATATTTGTTTTAGTATAATTAATCTAATCAATTACATTAAACCAAAAACAAGCCCATTTCTAAATGTACATTTGGGCTTCTAATTAACCATTAATTAGTACAAGCCCAATATTCAATTATGGGCTTCTAAAATCTCCATTTATATTTCTTACTTAGCTTGATAACCTTCCTTAAAGCCAACTGGGGAAAAAAATCAGACAAAGGCGCAAACCAAAAGTGAGACGGAAGGTGCAATCCAAAAGTTAGACAGAAGATGCAAACAAAAAGTGAGACGGAAGGCGCAAACTAAAAGTCAGATGGAAGGCGCAAACAAAAGGTGAGACGAAAGGCACAAAACAAAAACCAGATGAGAGTGCAAAAAAATAATCAGCCGAAAGAAAATGAGATAGAAGAACTGATACCACATCGGTTTAATAATCAGCTTGAAAGATCAAGAAACAAGAAGAAAGAAGCTGTTATTAAGAAGTGGTTGAAGATGAAGACTATAAATAAAGGTCGAAGTCGAAGACTGCAGAAGCTTAACGGTTTCAGAAATCTTATTGTGCAAAAAATTAGAGCGATAATTTTCTGTAACAAAAGCTCAAAAACTCTTTCAGTTGAAAGAAAAGCAGATAGCCTGAAAAGGCTAAGTGTGAAAGAATACTTGTTGCAAGAGACCTGAAGAGGCTCGGTATCAAAGAATACTTGTAACGTTGTGAAAGATAGTGAAATCTTAGAAAGATCTCTGAGGACTGGACGTAGCCCACGGTTTGGGGTGAACCAGTATAAATTGGCTGTGTCAACACTCTTTCAACTCTCAACTCTTAGCTCTGAATTTTCAATCATACTGTTTTCATACGAGAATTCAGAAAATATTTTACAACATTGATTTTCAATAGTTTGATAAAAGAACAAGTTACTTTTAAAGATTTCGTTAAAAAGGGGATTAGTGAAAAAGAATACACAATTCAACCCCCCTTCTTGTGCATTTGTATATCGATTATTAAGTCTTTATTAACGTGTGATTCACCTCAGATAAGACATTATTTAGAAAATGCATTAAGAATGATTTCATCATAGTTCAAATTTATGTTGATGATATTATCCTTGGTGCAATGTCTAGAAAGCTATGTACTAGTTTTGAGAACTTGACGAAGAATGAATTTGAGAGTAGCATGATGGGTGAATTAAATTTCTGTCTTGGGTTGCAAGTTAAGAAAATCGAAGAAAAGATTTTTATTCATCAACAGAAATATATCAAAGAACTGTTGATCAAGTATGGAATGGAAAAAGTAAAACTAATGTCAACTCCTATGTACCCTTCAAACCTTTTATCTAAGGATGAAGCTAGTAAAAAGGTTGATCAAACCCTCTATAGAGGAATTATTGGCTCCTTACTTTACCTTATAGCAAGCAAACATGATATTTTGTTTAGTGTTTGTTTGTATGCAAGATTTCAAGCATATCTTAGAGAATCTCATTATATAGCTGTTAAAAGAATTTTGAGATATCTATCAGGTTCTACTGATCTTTGCTTAATGTATGAGAAAGGTAAAGATTTCAGGTTAATTGGCTATTGTGATGCTGATTACGCTGGAGACATGATTGATAGAAAGAGTACGAGTGGCCGATGTCACTTTCTTAGCCACAACCTAGTTTCTTGGTCAAGTAAGAGGCAAAGCTCAATTGCTCTATCCACTGCAGAAGCTGAGTATATTTCAGCCGCAAGTTGTTGCTCATAGACGTTGTGGATTAAGTACCAGTTAGCAGATTATTCAATACAAGAAGAAAAAAATCCCAATTTTCTGTGACAACACAAGTGCTATCAAGCTATCGAAGAATCCAATACAACACTTTAGGGTAAAGCATATTGAAGTTAGACATCATTTTCTATGAGACTAAATGCAGAGAAAGATCGTAAGTCTATAGTTTATTGAGATGAATTATCAATGGGTGTACATCTTCACTAAGCCATTGAGTAAATAAATCAGATGAAACCTGAATATGGTAATGTTAGGTGATCAACCGTTTGACACGTCATGACCCAGATGATTACGCCATGACCCAGATGATCTTCTTAGTTTAGAAGATAAAAAGTCGTAAGAGTTCAAGGTAACTATAACAGTAAGTTACAGACGGTAACTTCTGTCAAGAGAAAGTTTTAGAGGGAAAGCTTCTCAAAGCCTTGAGAATACCACATATTCTAGAACACTCTTGAAATACCCTGATATCGGCTTTTGAAGAACTCTCAACAAAACATTTCATTACTCTGTTTTGATTTCAAACTCTCTTTGCTCATACTCTTAACTTCAGAAACCAACATCATCTCCTTGAGAAATACATTTGTGCATTTAGTTCTTCGTTGACTACAAATACAAATGGAGCAATCAATGACTTCCAGAAGACAAGTTGATTTCGATTCCCTAAACAAGGAATAGATGGATATCGAACCGGAGACTGTGGTAGCTACATGGAAGAATTTCTTTCAGGTTCATGAGACAGTTTACCTGAATGAAGTATATGATTTCTAAAAGAATGTAGAAGTAGTAGAAGATATACTAGTATCAGTAGTGGATAGATTGTCGGTCACAGTAACATTAAAGTCAATCGAGAAGGCTACTGATGTCCATGTGTTTGAGTAAAGCTTGCTCATAAAGCAAGATGGATGACTCAAGCCAGTGTAGAGAAGGTACAGATCAATCCACAACTATATGGATGTAGTGACCCAAAGGAGAAGAAGGCCTCAAGTCTTGTGCTGAAGGCTAGGGTTCTACATTCGCTACTTTTCCATTATGTTCTACCAAGAGCAGGATCGAGGAATCTGGTAACGACGTTAGATGAGCATTGTCTATTTCATCTACTCAATCGCCAGCTCATTGATCTTCCATACCTAATCTTCAATTACATGATAAAGTCGAAGAAAAACTCGAATGCCCTATCGTATGGAATGATGCTAACAAGAATCTTCAGAGATTTTGGAATTCTTCTTGAGAGAGGAAACAGAATGAAGATGAACATCCAAAGCGTCATCAACTCTACAACTATTAGTAGAATGGACTTGAAGAATCAGGAAAAAGAGGATACAGATTTTATGACAAAAGCAAGGATTGAGGGGGAGCGTGCTGTCAAACAAAGTTTGAGTGAAAAAGTAACTCCCACAAGGAAATCAAAATCTCAATCCACTGGAAGAATGTCTACAAAAGGATTGAGGAAATCGTCAGATGATTCAATGAAAGTTAAAACGATTGTTCAAAGAGAAGAAAGTCAGGTGCGATAGATGAAGAAACAAGTGACCTTGAAGAGAAAGGGGGAGACACTTATTTCAGAAAAACCAAAACAAGTGAGAAGGTCGCCTAGTCTACCAACCCTGCGTCAATAAGAGCAGAAGAATGGTAAAGAGTTGACTTATAGTGGAGACTCTAGAAAGAAAGCACCGCAGGCAACCAGATCCTTAGTCTCAATTTTGCAAGTTGACTCAACAAAATAAACTAAAGAGAATGAAATTAAGAGGAAGTTGGAGTTTGAAAGAAAGAAACCTTAACCTTAACCTCAACAATAACATCCTAGACTGATTGAAGAAAGTAAGAAGTAGAAATCCAGTCAGAAAAAGAGAACTCCAATTGCTGTTCAACAAAAGAAAAGGTCAGTTGAACATAGTCCAGCACAGGTTAATCCTCAGCCAATGAGAAAGGGGGATTTAAAATTGAAGATGCTTGAAGAAATTGAACCTGTTAGGAGTAGAAGCTCGATAATCATAAGAGAACCCTTGAGAAGGTTGGTCAAGGTACAATTCGAACCAATCTTGGTGAATAGTTGCTCAATACATTTGTTGAATCATAGAGAGAAAAGGTTGTATAGTGTTTTACGAGACGAGAAATCAGAACCATATCCAACACAGATGACTAAGCAGAAGTACACTATTCTCCCACTCACAAAAAGAACAGTGATTAAGATTGCACCTGACAAGCAACCAAGACCTTACATTGTACACAATGAAGAAAAGGGGAAGAAGAAAATATATCCAGAAGGGATTACAAGTGATCTGACAGAGGATCAGATAGAAGCTGAAGTGAGAAACAAAGATGTGGCGTGTTATGCAACTCAACCAAAAGGAATCTATGTTTCCCACCATATCTCAAAGGCATCAGGAAGTCATTGTGGTCGTCTTACCACTGATGAAACTTCTTAGGTAGTTAGAAGAATTACAGAAGGGCAGTACAGAACCATCAAAGTTGGAGGTATTAATTTCAACATAGAGACTCTTGTGCACGTAATTATGCACCTTAAACCCTTGAGCTCTATATCTTCAATTAGAGATGAACTACACCTTCTTGGCAAACAAGTTCCAAAGCTACCTCGACCTGATGATCTTGATCTCCCTGAAAGAAACTTATCTTTCAAACCTCCTGCTATTAGAATCATTGAACTGGATGTCTTACCTTTAGAATCATTTGGTACTACTATTGGTTTGGAAGAAGTATAGCAGAAGAGTGATGAAGCCTTAGTTGAAGAAATTGAAGAAATTCATGACAAGGTTGATGATTTTCGTGTTTCAGTGGGTGACTTACATGAGGAAGTATCTCATATACGACAAGATCTCAAGTTACTCCGCACTGAAATGAAACAAATGTTCTCTGAAATTATGAAGCATCTTCGGTGATGATTTTTTGATTAATAACAAATATGGGGGAGAAAAGAAGAAGAAATGAGAAATGAAGAGATAGTATAGGGGAGAAGAGAAGAAGAGAAAGAAAGGGAGATGAGGAGAAGAAAAGAAATAGTATAGCTTACAACTATCTTTCAATTGTATATCGTCTTATAAATAATACTCGATTATCTCTCTAAAATTATGATTATTTGTTATCACAAAAAAGGGGGAGATTGGTAAGTCAAAATGACTTCACGTCTAATAATTTTGATGAAAGTCAAATAATAGTAATATTAGAAATTGTTGAACCATTTTGATCAGAAAGGAACTAAGACGAAAGCGGAAGCAAAAGTAAGACGAAAGAAACTAAGACGGAAGTAGAAGCAAAAGTGAGACGGAAGAAACTAAGATGAAGCAGAAAAAAAGTAACACGAAAGAAACTAAGATGAAGCGGAAGCAAAAGTAAGACGGAAGAAACTAAGATGAAGTGGAAACAAAAGTAAGACGAAAGAAACCAAGACAGAAGCAGAAGCAAAAGTGAGACGGAAGAAACTAAGACGGAAGAAAAACTAAGACGAAGACCCGATACTACGTCGAACGGTTAATCAGTTTGAGTTAGTTATAGAACTCAACTGAATAACGGTTTCTACAAGAATCAAGATACAAGAAGAAAGAAGCAGTTGAAGACGAACGCTATAATACAAGTCGGAGTCGAAGATTGAAAGAGTTACAAAATTTGAGATAGTGATCTTAAGCTTGTGAGCTTTAAGTGACACACTATATTCATTATGCGAAACACTAGAGCTATCATTACTGTAACAAAGCTCGCAATATCTTTCTGTAAGAAAAAAGAAAAGCTGAGAGCCTGAAGAGACTAAGTGAGCAGAAACAATACTTGGTGTAAGAGACCTGGAGAGGCTCTGTGAAAAAGAATACTTGTACATTTGAGAAGAATAGTGAAATCTCATAAGAGTTCTGAGGACTGGACGTAGCCCATAGTTTGGGGTGAACCAGGATAAAATCACCGTGTCTACTCTCTAACTTTCGATTTTTAATTCCTATTGTTTTATACAAGTATATAGAAGTTAATTGTAATACATTGTTATTTTTCTTAATAAATTTTGAAAAAGCATGTAACACCCAAATATCCCCTGGGAGGATATGTGGATGCCACCCAAGACAGTACAATCAAATCTGACATCACACTGATATTTAGATATATTACATATCGCAGCTCAGAACAAAAATCCAAAGAATATTTACAGGCCTAAACACGCGAAACAAAATATATATTCGAGCGACATAAAACTCATACTCCTTTGGCCACTGCGATTGACTTGTCCCAGTCTTTAATCTCCTCGCTCTGAACCTACACGGGGCAAATCCACCGTGCTAAGCTTATAGCTTAG
>JAOQMR010001665.1:0-11202 GCA_027563865.1 Erythroxylum pelleterianum | reverse complement strand
AAAACTTTCCTTCCTACTTTTCGATGATTCTTGAGGATTGTAAAGCTCTTCTTAGAGAGCATCATTTTATTTCTACTGCTTTTGTTAAAAGATCAGCGAATCAGGTTGCTCATACGATCGCTAGGGCGGCCGATTCTATGTCTGATCTTGAATGGGGGGTATGCCCTCCACGTTTTCTGTATGACACTTTATTTTTGGATATGAATAATATGCGCTGAGCGCACACGAGCACGTTTTCAAAAAAAAAATTAAGTAGAGACTGACAATTTAAGTTACCTCAAAAGTTTTTGGGAAGTCTGACTTTAGGCCACCGTGCCAGTTTCTGGAATATAAAATATTCCAGGGTCGTAAAATAACAAATTCATGGGGGAATCTTCCCCAAAGAATCGGATTATTTGGAATATCAAAATCCGCCGGGACAAAATTCTCAGCATACCTAATTTTCATCAATATCTAGAAGACTTAAGGAAGCAAAGTTTGGACGCATTTTTAAGCACCACCGGAGCCATACTTCTTGCCGAACACAATCAGCTGCAACTTGTCGTAACCAGCAAGCACACCAGCACCAGCAACAGCGCGGAGAATGTTGGCTCCAGCGCCCTTGAATAGAGACTTAGCACCCTCGTTCTTCAAGATCTGAGAGAATGCATCAAGTGAGCTCTTGTACTTGACTGCTTCACCTGAGGTCATCATCATTCTTCTGCGGACTGTGTCTATTGGATATGATGCAAGACCTGCACCGTTGGTGATCAGCCAACCCAGGGCAAAGCTTGCGAAGAAACTATCCTGTAACCGGAATTTGATGTTATGAAAACCGGTATAACAATTCAAAGTATTGCCAGAATCACTGAACTTCAAAATCAAATAATTCAAGAAGAAATCATTCCACTAACCTGCAATGACCCAGTAAGCAGAACTGGCTTCAGCGAGTCGTACATTCCAAAGTACAGTCCACGATACACAATGATTCCTACACAAGAGATGTTAAATCCACGGTAAAGCCCAGCGATACCATCAGATGCTAAAGTTTTCCTGTACACATCAATGAGCCCATTAAATTGCCTGGACCCTCCCTTCTTTGCTGCCTTGGAATCATTGGCTAAACGAGTTCGAGCATAGTCCAGCGAGTACACAAAGAGAAGGGAAGAAGCACCAGCTGCGCCACCAGAAGCCAAGTTACCAGCAAACCACTTCCAGTACCCATCTTTATCTTTCTTGAAGTTGAAGAGTCTCTTGAAGTAATCTTTGAAAGCAAAGTTCAAGGCCTGGTGCATATTTCATTTTCAAATAAGTTAAATGTGATAATATTAATGAGACAGACTTTCAGAAAAAAAGGATAAAGGCACTCTAAGTAACCTGTGTAGGGAAATAACGGATGACATTGGCAGTGTTTCCTCTCCACAACGAGACTACACCTTCATCTTTCATTGTTCGCTTAAAACAATCAGAAATGCCCTTGTAAGGTTCAGAAAGCCTGCCAGATTTAATCATCTCATCCTGGTTTTGAATCAAAAGCTTTACACGCTCAATGGGAGCAGCAGCTGTTTTCGATACAGCAGCAGAGACCCCACCCATGAGAAAGTCAATGGCAAAGTTGGCGAAGCCTTTTTCTGAAGGAGCGTGGACAAAAACAGAGGATGCAGTTGATGGAATGACAGATAAGTCCGCAGAGGCCACACAACTCTGGAAAGCAGGATTGGAGTAGTTCCCATATGCACGTCTTTGGTAGAGAGCAGCCCTCTGGAAGGCCCCATCACAACCATGGATGTCTTTAGAAAGACCTGAATGAAGGAGCTGGCCAGCGGCCTTCTGCAGGATAGTTGGGTGTTGCACCTGATCAGTCATTGTCATTTTCACTGCAAAATTGATAGCACTTCTCAGAACTGATTATTTCAAGGGCAAAAACGAATGAGGAAATATAGCCTGCTTCAGACAGAAGGAACGCAATATTCATAGAGTTTACAATTGTCCAAAGCAATTGAGCAGTTACAACTTATTCTGTTTGGATGATACAATATTAGAGTTTATATTCACAAACATAGTTTCTTAAGAAGAAACTAATTATACGCAATCCTCAGACCCAGTAAACTCATAGTTAATGCATTGCTATTGTTACTAATCGTACGAACTTCCTATGCACGGATAAAAGAAGAATAAACACTATCCACATTGCAAATAAAACTCACAAAATGTCCAACTAGAAGGGCGTAGCCACAATTTTAAACCAAATCAAACATGAAATGAGTAATATAATCTAAAATCTTAAGAACGCATGTTTGTTAAAGTTTGTGCCTATAATATCTTATCATCTGAAATCTAACAAGTTGTATTAGATCTGAGGAAAATGATAAAAACCACACAGAGATTAGTAAAACTAATATATGACTACAAATACCACCATCGAACATAAATATAGGTCGCAAAAACTATGCAGTAACAGATCTATCCACAACAAGATTCGAGAGAAAACTTCGAAAACAACCAAATCGTGAAAAAATGGAAAAACAAAACCATTCACTTGACAGATCAAAACACGAATATCATCTCAGAAAAGCACAAGCTACAATGAAAACGAAAGTAAGGTTAGACTTTTCGTTGAAGCACCATTTTACGTATATCGAAAAGCATATCGAAAGAAAACGGAGTAAACTGTGAACAGATCTAGCAGACCAGAAATGTAATTGACACACCTAAGAGTGAAACAAAGAGACGCAAAGAGAAGATCTGATTCTGTTAAGCGTCAATGTACCTGATGCGTAGCTGCGATGTTTGTTACGGGACTCTCCGGCTCTTGAACGAAAGAGAGAGAGAGCCTTTGGCGAAAATGAGTGACTGCGCTTTGAAATGTGGGAAAAGTCCAAGTTTTATTGGCGCTATCTAGGGTTGCGCGATTTAATTTGACTCATTAGGGCTTTACTGTGATGTGCCCGTCTCTATTTATGATGATCGTGAAACTTTTACTCACCACGTCCGATCATCTGAAGGAAATCCTTTTAATAGTGTTTTTTATTTAATGAAACGAAAATTATAATACACTTGGTCGAATTTTATTTAACTAAGTAGTTTATTATTTATATAATTTTATTTTAAATATATATACTTTAAAAATATTTTATATGCATTTAAAATTAAGTTTATTTAATTATAAACTATTCATTAGTTAATTATTTTATTCAAAATATATATTATAAAATTTATTTCATATATTTGATGAATATCATTGTCTAATTTCGTGCACGTTTGGTTGAGCTTTTAGAGGGTCCAAAAGTACTTTTTTCTACAACAAAAGCTATTTTAAAGAAAAAGTAAGTGTTTGGCTCTAAACTTTAAAAGTACTTTTAAACTAGAAATAGCTTTTTTTAAAACTCAAATACAGTTTTTTAAAAGCTAAAATTTGGAGCTTTTCAAAAAAACCCAAATTCGACCTTTTTCGGAAAGCTAAAATCGCGTCACATACGTAAAGAAACTATTCGACGAAAATCTATTCTGCTTCTAGACAAATTTATCCGTCAACTCTCCTGAATCTTCACCTTCTTCGACGTCTGACGAGTCTCCCTTCTGAAATCCATTCCTTATCTTCTTCAAACTCGTGATTCTCTTGTTCCTCGTGACTTTTGTCTTCTGTAAGACAAATTTATCCTTCACGTTATAAATGCCTCCACTGTTAGATCTCACTTCACTTTTTGAATCACTCACTCCCTCCCTCGATCTCGATTCCGATTGTTTCTCAACTTCACCGACAATGTCATTTCGCTTCATTTTCCTTCTTTCTCTTGAAGCTCTCCTCTTCCTCTCTCAACTCTCACCCTTTTTGTGTAAAGAAGAGAAGTCCAACCCCGCCGATGACGACGACGAAGATTTCAGCTTCTTCGAGGATAATTTAATTGACCCAAATGTTTTGTTGAAATGCTTATTTTTTGTTGTTGTTTGGAATTAAATCGGGTTGCCAATAGAGGGCAATCCTCTTTTTTGCTAACTCCATTCCTTGTAGGCGAGGATTTGAACTTAGAAACTCTTGATCTTGGAGTAATTTCCAACAACTAGGCTACTTCCCCATCTCCAAGGGTTTTCAATCTTTGGAAAGAGCCAGGTAGCACCTGTTTTCGCTTTTTAATGGAATAAGGTTCTGCATACCAAATTCTCTGACATTGTTCTCTTTACGATAACAACATTAATGAGAATAAAGAAACTGATATCAAGCTCTGTTTCTATGGATGATCATTTAATTGCTATATAGATTGAGGCAAGTTTATTTGAGCTTTCAAAACAAATTGTTGAATTTTTCATGTTATTGGAGTTCCAAGTGCAGTTAACTGTTGAGCTCTCTGTCCGTACGTTACTGTAAACATGTAACTGTTATCGTATGATGTACATTTGTTTGCTGATATTCCATCTTGTTCTGAGAGCATACTGAATGCCTTCCTCACCCATTTGTTTCTATTCAATGGAAACAGGGCCCTGAGAGTGGAGAGCTTGTTGCTGCTTCAAGACTGGAAGATGATGTCAACTTCTACCAAACTATTATTCCTGATGTGGCAAAGCTTTTCCACAACTAGTAACAAAGATCAAGGTGATGTGAATTTTTTACCTTTCAAAAGCTTACTGAGAGGATTTGGAGGCTGTTAAGGTATAAGCAAGCTTTATGGACTAAATTGGTACATGAATTTTACTTAAAAAAAGAAGTATTGGGTACTTTGAACTCACTGCTATTGCTTCCACAACAATGAAGCTCGTGAGATGAAGGCTACCATGACAATGAGCAAGTAAAATAAAACTTTCAAGCTTCATTTGCAGTCAACTGATTGCAGCTTTGGTTTTGTTTGGGCTTGGTATATGAATGTTGAACTATTGTGTTGTTGGAATGTATGTTGTTGTATTTATGTTACTAGGTAGAAGAGCTAGATTACCAGGTTTCTTGGTAGGAAATTCGTGGAGGAGGTAGTGCTTGGTTCACGAGTTGAGCTGGGTTTCTTAAGATTTTGTACTACCTTATTCCTTTTGTTGGTAAGAAATTTCTTTTTTTTTTGGTAAATAAAAGAGCTAACGACTAACTAGAGCTAATAGTAGGATTAATGTGCCGAGTACGACTAACACCCATGCGATCATCATTGAGAGGTCGCCTGATAACATCCGGAGGCTGTTGAAAAATCACCATACCCAAAGACACCTTAGGTTTGATCCGAGCCATAGCATCAGCTGTAGCGTTTTCCTCTCTAAAAACGTGATGAAACTTGACTTGCCAACTGCGTGACATCAGCTCCCGAATGCTGCAGATGAGTGCATTGTCCGTACTCTCGTGAATATGGTTATTAAACCATTGAATCACCGACATGTTATCACTCTCAACCTCGACCTTATTGAGGCCCATACTCCAAGCGATTTGCAAGCCATCAAGCAGCCCCCACAGTTCTGCATTTGTAACCGAACAAATTCCAAGAGTGTGAGCAAAACTGGCCAGCCACGAAACATTGGTGTTGCAGAAGACACCACCCGCAGCAGCAGCCCCAGTCAACGGATCGAATGCGCCATCCACATTCAGCTTGGTCTATCCCGACGCCAGAGGCTGCCAGTAGACCTGCATCGGAACAGCAGCAGCCCTGCGCCCCGGTTTCATACTCGAAGCTTTTACTTGCTTAGCCCACCCTTGTCCTTGAATTGCGATAGCCTCCGAACCTGTACGAACACCTTAAAAAACAAAAGAATTGCGAGCTTTCCAAATTTTCTAACAAAGAATACCGAAACAAGTAGGCCAATCCCAATCCACAGAATCAATGCTAAAAGCATTACGAAGGTTATCAAACATCCAGTCACTCATAGAACTAGTAAAGAACCTGTTAACCAGAGAATGAGGTAGAACTTTAAGCCACACCGTACGAGCCCAATGGCAATCCCGAACGGCATGTAGGAGACTCTCGCTGCTAGAGCCACAAAGGCTGCAAGTGTCAATCGCAGTAAGCCCCCTACGGTGCCGTTCGCCATTTGTAAGCAACCGCTCCTTGAGCACTAACCAAATGAAGTGACGAATCCGTTGGGGTCCTTTGAACTTCCACACCCAGTTCCATTTGTCATCAGTCGGGATATTCGAGGCCTGCGATAAAGTATCAAAAGTAGCAGCGATAATAAATAAATAAATAACAAATAAATAATAATAATAATAAATCAAATTAATAATAATTGATGAAATTAGTAATAATAAGAATAATAATAAGTAGAAAATTTATAATAATTATTATTAATAATAAGAATAATTAATAATAAGAAGAATTAAAAAGTTAACAAATAATAATAATAATAATAACAATAACAATAAGAAATTAATTTCTTATAATAATAATAAATTGTGATAATAATAAGAATAATAATAAGTAAAAAATTTATAACAATAATAAATAATGAAAATAAAAATAATTAATAAAAATAAAAATAATTCCGTATAATTAAAATAATAATAATGATTTGTTTAATAATATAATTAAAAATAAAATTGATAAATTAATAACAAGTAGAAAATTTATTATAATAATAATAATAATAAGGATGCGACTCACCTTTTATATTCCTTATAAATACATGTACGAGAAATACAGATTGTTAACACATGTATAGCATTGATAGTTTTAATGTAGGAGATTGACTAACATTAGGGATGATTAGTATTTTGTTAGAATTTTTTAATTTTATTATAACTCTAAGTAATCTAGTTAACTTGTATTATGCATTTAACTATTTCAACTTAAATATTTATTTTGAGATTATAATATTTTTTAAATTTTTAAATTTTTACATATTTTATTATTTATTTTTCATATTAATTTTATTTCCTACAAGAAAATGAGACACCTCTTTAATTATTTCCTATAAAATAGTTATCTAAAATTTCCTACGAGATAGTACTTTGCATATTGTTTAGTATACTTTAAATATTATTTAGCATAAATAATTTTATTATAAAATAAAATATAGTTAAAATTAATAAAAGTGCTTTTTATTTTTATGTTGCCAAACAGTCTACTGTATGAAGCTCTTTTAAAAAAGCTGTTTTTTTAATTGACAACCAAACAATCAACTAGCTTTTTAAAAAAGCTCTTCTTAGAAAAGCTCTACTGACAAAAGCTCTACTGATAAAAACTCAACCAAACGGACCCTTAGTGCCTGTTTGGTTCAGCTTTTGAAGATTTCAAAAGCACTTTTTCCACCGCAAAAGCTATTTTCAAGAAAAAATGGGTGTTTGGCTGCCAACTTTAAAAGCACTTTTCAAGTAGAAATAGCTTTTGAAAAAGCCAAAATACAGCTTTTTCAAAAACTAAAATTTGAAGCTTTTCAGAAAAGCCCAAATTATAGCTTTTTCGGGTAGAGATTTTTCGTCACTTCCGTATATATCAAAACTCATCTTCTCATCTTTCGGTTCTTTCTCTCGCGGTGCAAAACCAACGAAGATCTCATCTTCTGGTTTTCATTTTCAACTCTAACAAGGGCTTGTGTCGTTCCACAACGAAGAAAACCCGGTACCCTTTTAATCTTTTAACCTATTCTCATTTGATCTTCAACGTACGTTGTTCTAGCCTCTAGGTAAGTGAGAATTCTTACACAATACCAAAAGACTTCATCTTCTAATTCCACAGACATCTCCGCGTGTAAGTGATACCCAATTTCTATATATATACGTACTTAACAAAGGGGCGGATCCAGAAATTATTTTGAGTGGAGGCAAAATATTTAAAGCACTTTTATATTACTGAAAAAATTTAATTTTAATTATTATTTTAAATTTTAATTTCATTAAAAAATTAAAATTTTGCCCCATTAATTTAATTGGTGACAATAATAATTATTATTATAGATATATTAAGATATCAAATAAAAAATAAAATCTGAGCCCATCTATTTTTATTCATAAGGGCATCTAGATACTTCATTTATCCCTATTATCACTAGTGTTAGATGGTTTGTACTATTTTTGTTCATTTTTATGACTTTATATGCTATGATTTTTCGTTTACAATAAGAAATCTTATCTTGCGTCTTCCTTAAAAGTTTAAAAGAATGTAAACATTAAAACTGTACCAACTCTATTACAACTTACAAGAACTCATCTCAAAAAGTAGTGTGATGAAAAAGTCAAAAGGGTAAAAAAAAATCTGAATAAAAAAAGTCAATGAAGCATGTAGTTTTTATCTCTCTTTTCGTAGGCTTTCATTTAAAAAAGTGATGGCTCAAATAATATTAATTTTAAAAAAATTTGATGGACTCAAATTTTATTTTTATTTGATATCTTAATATATTTATTTTTTATTATTTTTTGTCACCAATTAAATTAACGAGAGTAAAATTTTAATTTTTTATTAAATTAAAAATTAAAATTTTTTGAAGGGAGTAAGTGGGGGAGCAGTGGGGGCAACTGCCCCCACTTGCCCCCACTGTGGCTCCGCCCATAACAACCCTCTTCGTCCTTCTCTTGATTTCTTGTTCTGATTTTGTTTTGACCACCTCCAATTTTAACTCCACGAGAAGTTCGTTCCTTTTTATTTTGGGTAATATCTTTGTCTCTTTTTTCTGAGTATTTTATCTGGATGAATAATCGCGTTTGGAATTTTGATTTTCCGTTCAAATCAAGATCTGGAATCCTCATGAACCCACAAGACAGCGAGCCGATTCTTGATGGAGGACCCAACCAACTAAGGTCTAACGACCAATTTGGGGAGGAGGATAAGTCTCACTCTCACACTGGAGATGGAGCGAGCCCTGGGTATGATAAAGTTTTTCTCCTTTGGTGTTTTCTTTTTCCTGGTTTTTCAAAGTTTTTATGTCTTCCGCATCTGTTTCTGCAGCTCAATTCATCAAACATTTTGGTAAATATGGTGAGATTATAGATTCTGTGATAATGAAGGACAGGAAGACGGGCGAACCGCGTGGCTTTGCTTTGTGACCTATGCATGACAATCATGTTTCCTGGGATGTTTCTGCATAAGCCTGGGAATCATATCTATGGTTTTCTGATATATGTTTTATATATTATCATATTTCTTAGGTGGAGATCAAGAGAACAATACCAAAAGGTGCTATTGGATCTAGGGATTTTAAAACCAACAAAAAATTTGTTGGTGGAATACCTTCTATGGAAGTAGAGGAGGATACGTTGGTGCAGATACTGGAAGATACCACCCTCATGGGAGATAGATGATTCCTGAAGCCAAGATTTAGGAAATATATGGCGTAAGGGCATTGTGGGTTGTCTAGATTATGATATTGAGGTTGAATTTTCAATTTTGTTGGCTTTCTTTCACCTAGTCAAAGGAGGTTCTTGGGATTCTTTTCTCCGAAAATTAAACCAGAAGACCGAAGAAACCATTTGTTCCTTGTTTTAACACCATCAAGTGCAAATTGGACAAAACATTGTTTCCTCACTCAGTTTGTGAAAAAAGAACACCTGAGACTATTGCACTTACATGAAAACTTAAATTCTGTTGTACTACCAAATGAAAACTTAAAAATTATGTTGTTACTTATAGAAGGTCTTGTGTGAATCCGTTCTTCAAATGCCTGAAATTTGCTCTCTGTTTATGAAGAATGCTTCCTGAAGACAATGGTTTTTCTAACACAACAGAACTGCCGTGGAGCATTTTAACTTGGGAATGAAAATGAAAAATTTTAAAAATATTAAAAAAGTGTTTTCAAAATTTTAAAGTTTAATTATAAAAGAATATGTAAGAAAATTAACTGTTTTATTTTAATTTATAAGAATTAGGTAACTGTAAATATAATATATTGTATTTTGCATTTTGTTTAGTATACTTTAAATATTATTTAGCATAAATAATTTTATTATAAAATAAAATATAGTTAAAATTAATAAAAATTACTTTTTATTTTTATGTGGCCAAACAGTCTACTGTATGAAGTACTTTTAAAAAAGCTGTTTTTTAATTGACAACCAAACAATCAACTGGCTTTTTAAAAAAACTTTTCTCAGAAAAGCTCTACTGATAAAAGCTCAACCAAACGGGCCCTTAGTGCCTGTTTGGTTCAACTTTTGGAGACTCCAAAAGTACTTTTTTTCTACTGCAAAAGCTATTTTCAGGAAAAAATGAGTGTTTGACTGCAAACTTCAAAAGCACTTTTTAAGTAGAAATAACTTTTTCAAAAGCTAAAAGTTTGAGCTTTTCAGAAAAACCCAAATTTCAGATTTTTCGGGAAGTTGTTTTTTATGTTACTTTCTATCACTTACGTAAATAAAACTTGAAATAGCGTCTGTTCTCCTCTTGACAAAACTAGTCGCCGACTCTGTTTTGTTTCTTCTGCTCATCTATCCCTCTCATCTTCTCAGGTTAGTTCTTCTTTGTATTTTTATTTGTCTCCTAAAATTTTATTTTTCTCCATTGACGTCTGCCTTCGACGTCTGCGTTAAAAACGCAAACGAAGATCTGCGTCGTGAACGTCTACGTTTTTAACGCAGTCGAACGTCTGCGTTCAGAAACACGCAGACCTTAGACCTGTCTCCTTTCTTTCTTTTTTAGAACGAAAAAACTTGTTGGCAACTTTTGCTTTAATTAGCCTGTAATTGAGTAATAGTCCACAAACACACGTAACTAGATGAATGTTAGACTTACTCATCAACAGTACATGGATGTTGTTAAACCACAAGACTCTTCCATCGATTCTGCTTAACAATTTGTAATAAAGTCGAATGCTTAACAATTTGTAATATTATTTAACTTTGTTTTCATGTTTTAATTTTTATTTTTCATATTAAATTTATTTTCTATAAACAAATGAGACATCTCTTTAAATTATTTCTTATAAGATGATTGTCAAAAATTTCCTACAATATGGTACTTGGAATATTGTTTAATATACTTTAAAATTTATTTAGCATAAATAATTTTATTATAAAATAAAATATAGTTAAAATTAATAAAAGTGCTTTTAATTTTTATGTTGCCAAACAGTCTACTGAATGAAGCTCTTTTAAAAAAGCTGTTTTTTTAATTGACAACCAAACAATCAGCTAGCTTTTAAAAAAAGTTCTTCTAAAAAAAGCCCTACTGACAAAAGCTCTACTGATAAAAGCTCATCCAATTCGCTTGCCAACTATTGTTTGTTTCCTTAAAACTTCCTCCGCAATTTATGTCCTCTGTAACTCTGTTTCTGTGTCTGGACTTCCTCGACTTTAAAGAAAAGGAAGTGGACATAAATTTCCTAAAC
>JAOQMR010001620.1:0-11207 GCA_027563865.1 Erythroxylum pelleterianum | reverse complement strand
GTATGTTGGGAGCTAATTAGCATGTTAGTGTTAATGAGAATGAGATTAGGTGACATGAGTTAAGGAATTAAAATGTTTAGGGACATTGTGCATGAGGGGTAGTTTAGGGAGATCACTTAAGTGGGAAAGTCTTAAAGCTTTGAAGGAAGCGCAAAAGGGACATTGTGCATTCATTAATGGTTTAAAAGGTAAAAGAAATCAGTTGTCTTTCATTTAGAAGAAGAGAAAATGAAAATTGAAAGGAGAGAAGAGAGGGAGAGTCGTAGGTGGAGAGAAGGAAGGAGAAAAAGAAGAGCAAGTTAGGGCTTTCCATTTTATTGGAGTTTAAGAGGGTTTTTGGGGTTAATTCAAGAAGGAAAAAGCTAGAGGAAGCTTCAAGCTTCCATTAGAGCCAAGAAAATCCCTTGTTGGGTGAAGATTCAAGGTAAGTAATTTTCAATGTTTTGGATTTTTGAAGAGTTTTTGGTTCAAAAAGCTTAGGAAATAGATGGGTTTAGAGATTCTAATATCAATTTCATGCATTGGGTTCTCTAAGTTTTCCAATTTGGATTCCTTGATTTGCGATTTTTGTGTCAATGTTGAAGATAATCAAGGGAGGCAAGAGGAGCAAGAGGAGAGGCCCATTTGAGCAAGATTCAAGTAAGGAAACTAAGGTGAGTTACATTTTTATACTTGTGTTAATAGGTCATAAATGTTCTTCAACTAAATGGAATTAATGACTTTTTCCAACTACCTCATAAATGAGCTTTTATTGTTCTTTAAACGATTGAAAATTTGTCATAAGTTATTGTGTGTGAATTTTGGGAATGAATTGTAATTGCTTTGCAAATATTGTAATTGTTTCTTTTGAATAAGTGAAAATGGCTTTTATGATTAGCATGAGATTTTTTATTGTTGAATTGTGAAATATGTCATGTGCATGAAAACAAGTTTTCAAGAATGTGCCATTTGGGCAAAATATTTTCAGTGCATGAATTACATGTTATGTGGGTTTAGTTTAGTCCATCCAAGAATTGTCATGTGCACGTTGACCAAGTCAAGGCTTTTCCCGCCGGCCCGCTAGTAGCACGGAGCTCATTTCAGAACTCCCTCAAGTTTACGACTACTCAAGGCCATTTTGTGGAATTGTGTAGTTCGTCATGTTTATGGACTTGCCAAGCCATTTGTGATGTGTTTGTGTGTTTACATGTGTTGACAAGTTTTAAAAATGCTTGACTTATGAGAATTGTGATTTTGGTTGACATAGTTGAGAAATACATGTTTTATGGGTTTTGTGAGAATTTGCTATGAATGTAATGTTTCAATGGTTTTTGCTTATTACCGATTATAAAAGTGTTACCCACGAGTGTTAAGCTCACCCCCCGCCTCACCTTCCCATCCTCAGGCGATGAGCAAGATGTTGAGCGATCGAGTTGAGCGTCAAGGCTTCACTCCAATTTGCCATTTTGCACTTTTGTTCTTTTGTTCTTTTGGAAGTTGGAATTTGTAAAACAATGCTTTAGATGCATTTTGAGAAATTATTGTTTTGCAAAGTTTGTATTTTAGATTATGATGTATTTGTGGCTCTAAATGCCCACTAAAGCATTGTAAACACTTATTTTGATGCAAATGATATACATAAGCATTATGGTTGTTTATGGATTTTCAAATCCTTTACATTGCTATTTTCAATTTTCGTAAGGGTAGGATTGTGTTTGGAATTCAAGAGAAATTCTAGAATTTTCTGGGTAGAATTGATAAAATTTGTCTTCTTGGAAGTTGTAAAAGATCTTTTAATCTTTCTAACGATATGAAGTTTGTGATTTTTAGGTGTCGGAATGGAGAGATATGAGTGTTACAAGTTAGGATACTGCTTATGATTTGTGGTTGTGACAGCTATGGTGATTGATAGGAAATTGGGGTTTTGATGAACCAAATGAGTAGAGATTTGAGAATTTTGTGAGATGAACTTGGTGTTTGAGTTGTTATGAAGTGTTTAGGCTTTAGAATAAGTGAATTTGGGAAGATTATAAGTGTTTATGGTGTTAGGAAGGATGTTGGAAGCTTTAGAGGGGCATTGGAGGACTTTGGGGAGCCCAATGTCCATTTAGCGGACATAAGGTCCATTAAACGGACCTTCTCGGGCCAAATGAGCTCCAAAACCCGATACATGTCCTTTAAACGGACATGGATGTCCGTTTAACAGAAATTCACGGGACAAGTTGTGATTTTTGACCCTTTTAGAGGTAGAATCTCATTTTGTGGTCTTCATGAAAGTTGTATATCTAGACATTTTTTTATAGTGGTCCAAAAACGAACTCAATCAGACATCTAGATTGAAAGATATGACAATCGCGCCAAGATAGGTTTAAATCGATTTAGGATATGAACATGGTCTACTCTTTTGGGCATAACTCCCTCACTCGACCTCCAATTGAGGTGATTCTTAGACCAATAGATTCTTAAGACATGTATCTTTATTCCCAAAAAAATTTGTATCAATTGGAGTTGATTTGAGAAATTTTGAATTAAAGTAAGTGAGAGGTCGGTTAGGAGAGCATGTTTGGGGTATGAGCACACTTAGGCTTTTTAAGCATATCTTGAGCTATAGAGCTCCAATTGAGGTTATTCTTGCTTCAAAACAAACTAGAGACTTAGATTTACAATTTCTTTGAAGAAGTCAACTTATGATTTTGGTGATTGATTAGTGTGCGCTCACCACCATTGTGGAATGAGAGCAAATGACCTTCGGTGTGCTTACAGTCGTCAGGGTTCCCGAAGAGATGCTAGGCTAAAACACCATTTCCTCTTGAAGATGTAGCGATGGCTTGAGTTCGATGTTCTTCAAAGGGGAGTAGTTTTACATTGTCACATTTAACTACATTGTTATGAACTCCTGAGTAAGGATTTATTGCTTTGTAGTTAGATTTGCTTGATTAGAGTTTAATCAAGTGTTAAACAATGTAATGTGTTATGGATTTGTTTATGTAGAACTTGGATGATTAATATATGAAGTTTCATATATGTCTTTGTGGTGATTGTGCTACTCTCTTTTATCTACCTAGCTGTGTTTGATATTGAGATTATGTTTGATCCATATTGACCACGTGCATTAGCTTATCCATTAACACACACTAAGATGTATTTAACAAGGTTTTGATAAATGGAGTTCATTGATTAAAACCTTGGACTTAAAAAGTTCTTTAAGGTTCATCATTTGGAAACCTAGTGATTTTTGCTCCCAAAAGATTTGTTTTGAACTATGATAGCCAAAGTTCGTTTTCAAGAGGATTTTATCAAATTGATCATCGTTGAGTTTTTAATTTTGTTTCCCAAAAATTCAAAAATATCTTTTATATACTTTTCTTTCAATTAGTCAATTTATCTAAGTTTTTACCAATGATCCGAAACCCCCTCTTTATCAATTTAGTTTGCATTACTTGACAATTAGGCTAGCTTGAATTAATTGCGTTTGGTTCCGATTAAGTGAGACGATCCGAGGTTGCACTCTATATTGCAATCCTTAGAATTAAATTTTTGATTCGGTATCCAAGGGAGTAACCTAAAGAATAACGCGCGGATCAAAATGATGTCGTTGCTGGGGAACCAAGCAATTGGTTTTCTTTAGGTTAGCCTTTGTCATTTTTAATTTTCGTTGATAATAGGAACCTTTTCTTTTACATTTCATTTTGGATAGTTTAATTTCATACTTGTCAATAGTATAGTTTTTTTAATTCCTCTTTACATAGGATAAATTTTGAAAACACACACAAAGCATACTTTCACAGTTGGATTTTTCATATTTAGCATTTTTCCATACATACACATCTTCATACATACTTTACACACACCATACACTCGCATCATTCACAACTCATCTTTTATTTGATTTTGTGTGCTTATGAGTCAATTTTGTTATAACTTCTTTTATTTGAAGTGTTTATGTGCATGCCCCGTAGAACTAGACTTATTCCTTTCCAACCCGAAAATTGAGAGACGCTTAAGGAAGATTAGAAAAGAGAGGAAAGAATAAGAGAGAAGTAGGGTAGTTCAAGAAGAAGAGTCAAGTCAGCCAACTAGTGGAAGTGAGTCGAGAGAAAGAGTGATCATGGCTGAGAACCTCGCTTTTTTACAAAATCCTAACTTTCATGCCAACCAACCTAGAAATGGAGATAATGGAGGGAATGGTGAGCATGTGAGAGTAGGGGAGAATAATGGAAATCAAAAACGGAGAACCATTAGGGAAGCAATAACCTCTGATGTAAACTATGATCCATTTACTACTGCTTACCCTAATTTTGATGATAATTTAGAAGTGAAAGGATTACTGATTAATTCTCTTCCTAAATATCATGGCTTGGCAGGAGAGGATCTTTATATGCATCTACAATCCCTGTCTATGATCTGTCAGAGCATGAAACCAGTGGGAGCTTCGCTCGATCAAGTTCTATGGAAATTTTTCATTTGTCCCTGGAAGGAAAAGCACGGGAGTGGTACATGAGCCTCCCGAGGCATGTGGCAAATGCCTACCATAGTTGGGCCAATTTGAGGAAAGCCTTCTTGGAGAAATATTTTCCATCCTCCAAAACTTCATTGATGAGGAAGGAGATTTATTCAGCTAGGCAAGATTATGATGAATCCCTTTACGATTACTGGAATCGCTTTCAGGATCTACTGTCCAGATGCCCACAACACCAGATACCGGATGAGTAGTTAGTGTAGTACTTTTATGATGGATTAAAAAGTCAACAGAAAGGTATATTGGATGCAGCATCGAGAGGATCGTTGATTGATCTAACAACTTCGAAAGCATGGGATTTGATAAAGAAGATGGCCCTGAATCATCAACAGTATAGTGTGAAGAATACCAAGGGAGTGCATGAGTTAGGAGCTTCAACAGCTTAAGCTTAAAGAATGGAGAGTTTGGAGTCCAAGGTTGACTCATTAGAAAATAGAATCACTTCGCAATTATCTTTCATCACTGCCGAATTGAAGAACCTGAATGTTCAACGCCCATCATCTTCTATGGACCTCACCTCACCCAGTTGTGATACTTATGGGTAGGTAATGCACATATCTAGTGTTTACCCAGGTCGGTATGAAGAGGTGTCCGCAGTGTACCTAGGAAGACTAAACCAAAAATGGATCCTTACTCCAACACTTACAATGAGGGATGGAAGGCCAATCCTAGATTTAGTTAGAGAAATGAAGAGGGCACAGCTCCAAATAGATTTCAACATGGAGGAGGAGCTGGTACTTCAGCTAACCAATTCCACAACCAACAACAAGATCTAACTGTCCCAGCCAAAGAGGACACCAATCAACTGCTCCACAATATGATGACCTTGATGAAGGAAGAAAGGAATTTGAACAATAATCAATTCAATGCAATAGCCAATCTGATTCAACAGCATTCCTCAAAAACCGCTGCTCGGTTCAATACTTTGGAGAAGAGAATGGAACAATAAGAGACCAAAGTGGAAAATATTAACTCATATGTCATTCAGTTGTCCAACAACATGAGTGAGAACCAAGCAAGAAGCAATGGAACAATTCCTTCTAACAGTGTGATGAATCCAAAAAGCCTCAATGCGATTGCTCTCCGAAGTGGGAAACAAGTGAGGTTTAATAAGCAAGAAGAGGAAGCATGTGATGAGGAGATTGAGAGTGAAGACGCGCCTCTATCGAAGGAAAAAATCAATAAGTCTGAGAGTGTCAAGGAAGAATCATTATTGAAAGAAAGTAAGTCTGCATCGAAGAACAAGAGAGCCACTTCAGAGATTTCCAAGGAAAGAGCTGAGCTGAGCATGGAGAATCAAGCAAGCAAGACGACCAAGGTAAGGAGGTAAATCTTCAAGACTTTCCTTTTCCTAATTCATATTTAATGAGCAAACGTATGACTGAAATTAAGCATGAAAAGGATATAATTGATCTATTTGGAAAAGTAGAAGTCAACGTTCCTTTGCTTGATTTAGTAAAAAGAGTCCCGACCTATGCTAAATATCTTAAGGACTTGTGCACAAACAAGAGGAAGTTTAGGCCCAATGAGAGAGTCCAAGTGAGCTCAAATGTGTCAGCTTTGTTCAAACCTCAAATACCTGTCAAGTGTCAAGACCTTGGGTCTTTCACCATTCCATGCACTATAGGGAAGATTACTATAGGAAGAGCTTTATTGGATCTAGGGGCAGCAATTAATGTGACGCCTAAGTCTGTCTATCAATCCTTAGGAGTAAAGAGTATCAAGCCCGCATCTGTTGTGTTACAATTAGCTGATAGATCATTTAGGCATCCAGTGGAAATTATCGAAGACATCGTAGTTCAGGTAAAAGGTTTGGTTTCTTCAGCTTATTTTTATGTGCTTAATATGTCTTCTGAAGTTATGCAGGACACTTCCTTAATTCTCGGACGACCTTTCTTGAGGACTGCTAGTACCATGATCAGCATGAAGGAAGGTAAGATCACCATGGAGGTAGGAGATCAACAGGTAAGCTTCAATATGTATGAATCTATGAAGCACCCCCATGAGGATTATTCGCTCCTAGGAGTTAATATGCTTGATGTTGTTTTTGATTATGCATGCCCTGAAATTGAATTTCCAGATAATTCCTTTGATTCTGATTTATGTTCACTTGAACTTGGGGAAAGATTTCTTGTCAATATTTCAAGTTATTCAAACTTTGCAAAAATCGACGTTGATGTGGAAATAGTTGAAGGTACTGTACCTCACTACCAATGCTTCATTGAAGAAAAGCAGGGAAGTTCGACTCAGGTCATTCTCGCACCGGATCACCAGGAATCGGTCCCCAAGTCGAAGGAAAAAGGGAGTGATCTTTTCTCTCTTGAACTTCATAAATTGATTCCTTCTATTGTGCAACCTCCTGTCCTTGAGTTAAAACCCTTACCCACTACATTAAAGTATACCTTTCTTGAATCTGATGAGCGAGTACCTGTTATAATTTCCAATACCTTGTTTAACACTAAGGAAAACAAACTTTTAAATGTTTTGAGGGCACATAAGAGGGCCATAGGATGGACTATAATAGATATACCTGGAATTTGCCCCGCTATTTGCACACATAGGATCTTATTGAAAGAGGGTTCCAAGTCTGTAAGGCAGTCTCAAAAAAGACTAAACCCACTAATTTTAGACGTAGTTAAGAAGAAAATTACCAAATTGTTGAGTGCTGGGATAATATATCTCATTTCCGATAGTGAGTGGGTTAGTCCAATACACATAGTGCCAAAAAAGAGTGGGATCACGGTGGTCAAAAATGATAGGGATGAATTTAGTATAGATTATAGACGGTTAAATGATGCCACACATTTTTCCCTTGCCTTTTATTAACCAGATGCTTAAAAGGCTAGCTGGCAAATCACATTACTATTTTTTAGATAGTTTCTTGAGGTACTTTCAAGTATCTATCGCACCAGAGGAACAAGATAAAACCACCTTTACATGTCCTTTTAGCACCTTTGCATATCAAAGGATGCCTTTCGATTTATGTAATGCTCCAGGAACTTTTCAACATTGTGTGATGGTTGTTTTATGGGAGTTCTTAGAAGAATGCATGGAAGTTTTTATGGATGATTTCACAGTTTTTGGTGATTCTTTTGATGCTTGTCTCTCTAGTCTTGCAAAAGTTTTAAAAAGATGTATCAAGAAAAACTTGATTTTCAAAAACTTGATTTTGAAAAATGTCATTTCATGGTCAATAAAGGTATAGTGATAGGCCATTTAATTTCTAGCAAGGAAATTGAAGTTGATAAAGCTAAAATTGAGGTTATATCTTCTTTGCCATATCATGTCTGTGTTCAAGATATCAGATCATTTTTAGGTCATGCAGGATTTTATAACTTTCCAAGCTTTTACAAAAAGATGAAAATTTTGAGTTTGATGATTCTTGCAAAAATGCCTTTAACACATTAAAATTAAAACTCATTTCCCCACCTATTTTAGTTGCCCCTGATTGGAACCTACCTTTTGAGCTTTCATGTGACGCTTCTAATTGTGCTGTAGGGGCTATGTTGGGCCAACGAGAGGAGAAATTGGCAAGAGTTATTGCTTATGCTTTGAAAACACTGGATGCAGCTCAAACCAACTATACCACAACTGAGAAAGAGTTGTTTGCAGTAGTCTTCGCCTTAGAAAAATTTAGACAATATGTTGAATTCCGTTTCCGGAACCCAACCCTCTTGTGGACTCATACATGTGTTAGATCCCGCTTGATTCCGGAATCCAACTCTTGCTTTGATATCCCTTGTGTTGGGTCCGAATTTCGAAATCCAACCTCTTTCAAAAACATGAAACCTTGAGCGTGGTTCCATGTAATCTCTTTAACCAACAACGATTCATCTTCTTGCTCATAACATCCCAAAAATTCACTCACAATTCGTTCAATGGTGTGCCCATACAAATCAGTCACCATGTTTGAATTTATTTCTCCTTCTTGCGAACAGAATTTGGAAATCTTCAAGTCAGAATTTCAATTTGACTTCTTCATAGAAATCATAGCCCTATGTTTCTAATTTGATTTGAAACAAAAATCACCTCAATCGGAGCTCAATAGCTCAAGATATGCTTAAAAAGCCTAAGTGTGCATATACTCCAATTATGCTCTCCAAACCGACCCCTCACTTGTTCTAATGCAAACTTTCTCAAAACAACTCCAAAGGATATCATTCTTCATGGATATATAGATACATGTCTTAGGAATCTATTGGTCCAAGAATCACTTCAATTGGAGGTCAGATAAGGGAGTTATGCCCAAAAGAATAGACCATGTTCATACCCTAAATCGATTTGAACCTATCTTGGCGCGATTGTCGTAACTTTCACCAAAAATGTTGTATTGATTTCGCTTTTTGGACCATTAGAAAATAGACTTCAATAGCTACAACTTTCATGCAGACCACAAAACTTGATTCTGCCTCAAAGAGGGTCAAAAATCGCAATCTATCCCATACATAATTAGATCCATAATCCTTGAACACAATCGGAGCTTGCTGGTTTCTAGGACCGATGCGTCCCGTTCGTGGCTCTTCGCGTGTGCCACGCCTCAAGCAACAATCTCTTAGGCTTGTCTCTCCATTTCACCTCTAATTCTAGCAAGAGCAGTGTTTGGGCTCTCACTCAGCTGCTGGATCGCCTCCAAGGTGGTGGCTTGCACCCCGCCCGATTGTTGGCCTCTCACACTATCGTTAGACATATCCCCAATGAAAATTGTTCCTGCAAAGAAAAGTTAGTAGCAAAATAACCTCACAAAAGTACTCCCTCACGTGTTTCATTCGAATTTAGAATTCTCCCTCCGTGTGTCTTGGCCGCTATAGTGATCTCACCCTCTTGCCTTTTTCTTCTCGAATCATCAACGTTCAAGTTGTGCTTCGAAAAACCTAACTCCTTCTGATCAAGAAATCCAGCAATGGCGACAAGTTTTGGAATTCTTTTCAAGGTAATGTCACATATGATAGGTCTAAAAATTTCGTCCAATTCACTTGCCAATTCTTCACGTAAGACTTTCCAAAATAGTGCAATTCTTGAACTCGACAGTAACACTTTTGGTTTTGCAATTTTTTTTCATTTTTTTCATTTTTTGTTTTTCTTTTTTGTTGTAATTCAAGACGCAATTCAAGCAGTGAAGAGTAAAACCAAATCAAAAACTTTGCACCTTGTTTTTTTAAGGTTAGGGACTGACGAAGTGATGGTGAAAGCAGTTGTCGCGTTCATTTGTTGCAGTAGAATAGAATCTCCCCCCCCCCCCCCCCAAAAAAAAAAACAAAAAAACCCAAGGCTCTGGTATCAAAGATGATGCGCGCACAGAAGTAGAGTAAGTTTGATATAATTTCGCAACCTTTAAACAAACTAGATACGCAAGGTTTTCAATACTTTTCTAGATCTTAAGGATCGTTATTGTCCAAACAACCTAGACCAAGCAATAAACCAAAAAATTTGAACCGAAACAATCGCCACAATTAAGAATGATTGATAAGTAGAGTTAAGGTTCGTGGAACAACAAGAATATGAAGAAAACTACTCACAAAGCTCTCAAATTATCAAAGTGTATTACCCTAAAACTAATGTCAAGATTGTTGCCAAAATAACTCAAAATTAGGCCAACATCCCTGACCTAAATAGGTAAAATAACACTGGTCAAATCGTCCTAAAAATAGTAAGAAAAACAATCCAAAGCAAAAGAGACTAGGCGGTCTTGTTACTTAAGTCACTTATATATGAATATTAAATTTTAATAATAAAATATATTTTAAAATTTCACATATTTATATATTTTCAATTCATCACGATCCTTCCGTTGAATTTGTCTCGGCCTACAAAATATTTGGATCGGCCTTGCTCATCATTTTCTTAGCCAACACTTTGTTTTGTCCGTAGACCCAAATTCTCCAAAATCCCCTTACGCCTTTACCTACATTCTCCAGAGATTAACAATAATTTGATTTCAATCATCTTTCTTACACTTTGAATATCCCAGCTTTCATAAAATTCGTAAATTAAAGCTCCAAGGTTGTCTGATATCTGGCGATGCAAAGCGTGATTAATTCTGTTCACATCTTTGACACACGATTTGGGTACAGAAGATGCCAAGAGATTGATGACATTTGATTCGGCCCGATATAGAAACTCTCTTTGTTGTTGTTGACAGGACCTGTGGTAATATGTTAATTTAACGGAAGACATTTCATCAGTTACTTGGGACACATTATTCTAATGAAGCCTGAAAGAAATTAATATTGGCTCATAAATATTTATATTTTGTGGAAAAACAGTTTCGAAGAATTATCTTTGGAAGTCGACATTTTCGCATAATTGGAACCAGTGTTATGGGATCCGTTCCGTTCCGGACGGATCTGGCCGGAATGTACCGTTCCGGCCGGGATCCGGAACGGAACGGACGCCATCGGTACCGGCCGAAAATACCGGTCGGTACCGGTGGTTTCCGGTCAGTACCGGCCGGTACCGACAATACCGAAAAATACCGGCCGGTACCGTAATGTTGAAAAAGTTCAGGGACTGAATTGCAAAATTTAAAAATTTATAACCTAAAAATTAAACCCCCCCACCCCCGACCTAAAACTAACCTTACCCCTTTCCAGGCCACGACAGGACGACGGGAAGAATGGGTCTCCGACAGTATCGACCCTCAGTCTCTCCAAGGCGTCCAGGCGATGACAGCGGCGAGAATGGGTCTCCATTTCAACACCAATCGCCATTG
>JAOQMR010001597.1:0-11207 GCA_027563865.1 Erythroxylum pelleterianum | reverse complement strand
TAAAGGTAAACCTGATTCTTGTTGATATATAGAAGGTATAGGAAAAGAAAATTTTTCAATAAGAATATTATTATAATAGCTTACATACCATATAAATTTAAAACTTCCATTAGCTATTCTTATTTGTAAGGGTTTTTCTAATCGTTTCCAATTATTCAATAACTGTTTTGAAGCGATACAAATTGTAGCTCTTGTGTCTATATATGCATTAACCTTCTTGTTCTGAATCGTTACTTGAATGAAAGTTGTATTCGGATTCAGTTGAGGATTCTGTGCCTTGTGCATAAGATTCATAATAATAAATAGAGGAAAGAGTTGAATTTGTATCGTATTCAGATTCAATTGGTTCTAAATCATGCTATAAAGCTGATTGTAAAATATTCAGTTTTTGCGTATATTTTGAGTTTGAATTTGCAGTTTTTCTTTTAGGGCAATTGTTAGTATAATGTCCTTCTTCTTTACATAACCAACATCTACAAGATTTTTTCTTTTGTGGACAGTCTTTTTGTTTTGGTTTAAACCTTCGATAATTTGATCTTTTAAATTTTTGATATGTCTTATAAGGTTTAGATTTATAATAATGGTGTGGATATCTTTTCCATCGATATGATCTGTATTTGAGATATGGTTTATATTTTTGTTTTTTCTTTTAATAATGTAGTCGATAAGGCTCACATTTATATTGTTGTGGGATTTCGGCATTTTTAGAACAACAGAGTTGATTATATTTATGTTTTAATGTTCATTTTAATTGAGATTCAAAACATTGTTCAGCTAAAACTTCTTGGGCAACTAAAATTGCTCCTCCGAGATTATAGGCAATAATCCTAGTGCTAGTTTTTTCTTGAAAAATTGCTTCGACTCTTTGATTCATAGGGTATGGTAATTTTTGGATAAAAATGTGAATATAAGTTTCTTGTTCTTGTCTAGTTAGTCTATAATAATATTTTTTAAATTCACAGATATATTCTTCAAGATAACATATATCACATATTCATAAATTATTTAAATGCCATAAGGCTTTTTTACGCTCGTTTTGAGATACTTCGTTTTTAAATGACAAAATATCTTTACCAAAAAATTCTTTATAAATTTGTCTAGCTATGAATTCAAAAGCTTGCATTGTATTTGTGGTGGTTTGATAGGCATGTGTTTGTTTTAAGACATCTTCGTTATCTAATAAAAATGATTGCACTACTCCAGTAGTTTTATATGCAATAAAATTCCATAATAATTCTTTATTTTCTAGTTCACTAAATGGTTTTTCTTTTTGAAGTATTAGTTGAATTTTATTGGTCCATTCTTTTAATAATTGTTCAGGTTGTAAAACGCAATCTAGATTTAATATACCATCGGAACCAAGAGTGATAAATTTGGGAGTATATTCATTTGGGTATTTTCTTACCTTAGATCCTTTTGAATAATATCCTTGTTGATTCAAGAAATCTTTGAACTTCCAAGTCCATTTATATGAATCTTGATCATCCTTTTTTCGTTTATCGCCAGTAATATGTTCTCTTTTTACTTGTCTAGCTCGACTACTTTCAGGTTTATCTTTTTCTTCTTCAACAAAAATATCTTCATCATCATATTTATAATCATATATAATTTCATCTTTATATGTTTCTTTATTTTTGTGTGTTATTTGATGTACGCTATCTTAAGATGAATGTAACATTAATTTTTGGACTAATTGTGTTATTTCAGTTAATTGACTCTGTATATTTCGTTCAATTATTTCTAAAAATTTGGGATCTTTAGGTTCAGTATATGCAAGTGGTTGGGATTGATTCACTATAGTCTCCATGATTTCACTAACGTGGTTATCTTTTGCTTAGTCTCTAATACCACCTTACTTAACTGTTCTTCCATTCTTTAAATTTGTGTTTTTATTGATTATTTGATTTAATTAATTCTTCAATTAACTGTATAGTTTTGCTTTGATTTTGTAATAGGTTAGTGATATGTATTTCTAATTGATTATGTTGTTCTTTTAAATATTTAACTGTTTGGGTTATGCTCATAATGTTTGCTTTAAATACGTAGTTAATTCAGTGACTTGATTTTTAAGATCAGCTAATTTTATAGAAGTTTCTATAGCGGAAGGAACATCTATAAGAGGGTTGGTGATTTTTATATTTGCCTTTTCAGGTTCATGGAACCGAATAGATCGATGTATTCTTAATGAACTAGATTTTGGTAAAGGGGTGAATGAAGAGCTTGAAGAAGGTATATCAGAAAAAGAATGTCGTTCAAAAGAAGGATCTATTGGGATAGGATGTTGGATTGCAGGTAAGGTTCGTAAATTTGTTCTAAAATTAGTTCCTACTTTAGCAACATCATTAAATAATTGACTTATATAAATTCCATCAGTATCCTTAAATTCAATACTATGATGTGAATTAGTTAAAGCATAACTAATATGATAGGTTATTGAAATAGAAATTGTCCTGGAGTCATTAAATTTTCTTTATAAAATTTATAAGCAATAGTTATAGTATTATTTAAATCATGGGATTTTAAGGGTATTCCTAATTTTAATCGTGTGTTAAATTTTATTTTTCCATATGCTAAATTTCCATTCATAATCCCAATGATTTGAACATTTAGGTTAGTCATTCGTTCATCTACAATAGCCATCCTAATTGGTGAATCTATTTCGTCTTGAAAAGTAGATTTTAGTAATATTTGAATTGTGGAAAGATGAATATATCCGATTTTCATTCGTTTTTTTATAGGGATTTGTCTTAATTGTCTATTTATTTGTTCTAGATCAATAAGATTTATTCGAATATGTCCATTACATTGATCAAATCTTATGGGTGTCTCATGAACTATTTTCCCATAATATATAATATTTTTTCGACCTAAGACTTTCTTTAATAAGGATTTTTGTATATCTTGTCCAGCCTTTAGATCGAGTTGGGTTTTTGCAATTTGTTTATATTTATCATTAGCTAAAAGAGTATTAATATGGAAAATTCCTTGTGCTTCATGTAATTCTAAATTTTCTACCTCTAGTATAGTTGGATTTTGTTTTTCAGAATTTTGTTCTGTCATGATTGAAAAGATTAATCGATTAATCTACTTATCTATTGTCTATATTCTTTTCGAGCGTTAAAATTTTGTTCCTGTAGGTTTTGAAGATATAGTACTATAGCTTGAGTAATTATACCAGGATCTTTAATCCTTTAATGATCATTAGGCTTGTGCTTATTTTGATAATATTGAATTAATAATCTATTAAACTTTGTTCTCTAACATAAGTTAATCTAATTAATTCTTTATAGTATCGTTTAGTTTCTAAATAAGATTTCATATTTAAAAATGATGTGCTATCCTTTGGTGTAATCTTAATTTTTGTGTTAAATGACAGACTTCATCAGAATAAAATTGATACATGTCCTTTATGACATTTAATTCTAACTGAATATCAGTTAATTCTTCAAAGTTCATAGTAGTGGAATTAGATTCAATAAATTGAATTAATCGTCTAGCAGTATCTATCGTTTATTGTCTATAGCTTTCTACTGAGAGTTGTGTTTCTCTAATATCTTGTTCTAAATCTTGACAAATAAAACAATAATTCATTTTAATCATAGGCTAAATAATTCGTACCATATTTTTGATATTGTTGGTTAAACCATTCGAGAAAATGATCTCGAAAGTTTAGACATTGGATATATAAATAATGTTGTAATATAGGAGTAAATCCAATTAGATATATACTTTGTAGGAATTCTATCAAATTAACAGAATCTAAGACAAAATAACAACTTTCAATAAATTGAAATAAAACTTGAACATATAAGAAGACAATAATTATGCAGGTTATGATAGAGAGGAAGAATGCAATCATTTAAGCATAATTGAGAAATTTTTGTAATATCATTTTTTCGATTTCTTCTATTATAATACTGGACATGTTTAAGAATGCATAGACGTTGATTTAACCTTTCTGTTTGCTGTTGATTGTTTTCTTGTATAGCCTTTTCTAATTTTATTTTATATTTATTAATATAAAAACGATGATTTTCAGCCATTTCTTCACTATTTTTAATTAGTTTTTTAAGTTCAGCCTTAGCCTCAAAATAATGCATAATAAAAGATCTTCATTTAGATGATAAAAGTACAAAGGTACAAAGAGAGCTTAATCGATAAGCTTCTTAATTTGGAATTCATAAAACTTTCTAGACTGACGCATTAGTTCTTTAAGATCTATAGCCCTTTTGATCCTTCTATTCGTCTCATACATTTCCAAATACTGCAGAGCATTGGTACTATTATGTGCATGCATAATATCGTTGTAGCATTGCATTAAGTTGAGCTTCACGTTCATAGGTCTCTTTTATAGAATTTTTCAAATATCTTTTTCGTTCAAAATAGCTTGAATTCATATCTGAGAAACAAATAAACAAATTAGTCTATTAAATAATTAATCTGCCTTTTATATTCCTTGCGGTCTACATTATTCAAATGTTTTAATTCATGAAAATAATAAATTACATAAAATCTATGTGCAATATCATCTTGATTCGAGGGAGTTACTGGTGTATGTTCAATATAAAATGTTTTTTGTTTTATTACATCATTATAATGTCTTTCTTTATGATAAGTAATAGAAATAAGGTCCTTTAATCGCTATTTTTCGTCAAAATATGTCATTGGTACTCTTTTTTTTAGTCTAGATTTCTATAAGAAATGGTCGGTTCAAAACATAAATCAAAGAGATGTTGCAATAATAAATGATTAAACTGATGTAGAAAACAATCATGCAAAAATTCATCAATGGGAAAAGAGGTAGGTAAAACATGAGAGCAAGTAACGAGGAAGAAAGTAAGTAGATATATGAACGTAACTGAATATATAAAAGGAGTGAAAGACAAAACTCTTGAAGCATACCTTCTGCGTCTCTTGGGGTGCTTCACGACCAATATGCAGGCTATCGCAATAGAGAGAGAGAGGACAAAGAGAGTTTTTATTTCACTGGTGCATGAGAGCTCTGAAGGCTCTAGCTTGCATTATATAGGCAAAGCAAGAAAGAAAAAGCCAAAGAAGTTGGCCGAAAAACATAAAGTAATGTACAGTAAAAAGAAAAAGGAAAGACTAATAATAAAAGGGAAAGGGCAGATTCCTCTGCTATGGCCAGTGGGCTTACATCTATCACGAGATATCAACTATTCTGCTTCAATTATTGCTTCCAGTGACTCATTTTCATCGTTCTGAGCTGTGGTTGGACAATATTTGCATTTATGTTATGGATGAATTTGCATTTGATGATAGATAGCATATTTCCATGTGGCATTGAGTTCGTTGAAGAGTCCTTCCATTGTAGTAAAAGGGATAAGAAATTGCTTAATAATGCTCAATCTGTCAGCCTGAATAGCTTGCTTATATGTTGAAATCATAAGTAAATTGAATCCCTTGTAATTTATTCGAATGGCTGACTCGACGGTGAAACGGGTTGCCTGAATAAATACTCCTTCAATACATTGAAGATTGAATTGATTTTTTAATTCCCAGTCAAATTGATGTTTAGGAGGTATGTCTATGGTGGGATAAATACCATTGCTGATTCCCATGGTAAGGAATGCAACTCTAGGTATTATGATGTCTGCAACTTGAATGGATGGTTGTTATTTGAATATAGGATAACTGCTCCAGATTTTGATAAACATTTCTCTATTCTTGGCAAAACGATCTTTATAATTGGTTACTGCCTGTATAAACCCTGTTGGAAATTCTGAGAGGATTTTTAGATCAGTGATATAGAGAATGTCTATGAGTCCACTTTGAAATAAAAGATAGGTAGATAATGGATCGGCCTCTAGTAGAACAATGGCTTTAGGTCCATATCGTCCTCGGTTTAATGGATAATAGTGGAAAATTCTACGAGCTTCAGTCCATTAGTAATTATTATTTTTGTAATTATATATATAATAACAAAAATAATAGTTACATAAATATATAAATATATATAATGAAGTTTAAGTCAATCTATTAATTACAATGTAATTAGTAAATTAATTATATATAAATTAAAATTAAATAAAAATGAGAAAAAAATATATGGGCTAATTAGTCAATAATACTAAATATTAATTAATCTATTATATATATATATATATAATAACAAATATATATTACTAATTAGTATTAATTATAATATATTTAACACCAATAAAAAAATCGTTATAATATAAATAATTTTTAAGTAAATTATGATTTATTATATTATAATTATCAACAGTTAAATCAAAATTAACTAATTAGTTAATTAATTAATTATATTTTAAAGGAATTTTTTAAATTGTTGTTAAATATATTATAATTAATACTAATGAGTAATATATATTTGTAATTATATACATACATACATATATATATATATATGTTATATACATATATATAATAACAAAAATAATATTTAGACAAATATATAAATTAATACTAATTAGTAATATATATATATTTTTGTTATAATAATAATAATAATAATAACAACAACAACAACAATAATAATAGTAGTAGTAGTAGTAGTAGTATTAGTAATAATAATAATAATAATAATAATAATAATAATAATAATAATAATAATAATAATAATAATAATAAAATTATTTAATATATAATAATGTTATATAAAGAAGACACCCTCGTGCAACAATCTTATTATAGAAGTCACCCTATATATTTTTTATACAAAATTTTTTAGTTATTTTTAAAATTTATTATTATTATTATTATTATTATATATATATATATATATAATAATAATAATAATAATAATAATAATAAACAATGTCATATATACATGTTTTTGTAATTATTATTTTTGTAATTATATATATAATAACAAAAATAGTAGTTACATAAATATATAAATATATATAATGAAGTTTTGGTCAATCTATTAATTATAATGCAATTAGTAAATTAATTATATATACATTAAAATTAAATAAAAATGACAAAAAAATATGGGCTAATTAGTCAATAATACTAAATATTAATTAATCTATTAATTATATAATATATATATATATATATATTACTAATTAGTATTAATTATAATATATTTAACACCAATCAAAAAAATTTGTTCTTTATAATATAAATAATTTTTAAGTAAATTATAATTTATTATATTATAATTATCAATAGTTTAATCAAAATTAACTAATTAGTTAATTAATTAACTATCTTTTAAAGGAATTTTTTTTTAATTGAAGGCTCTCATACCACTTTACTACCCAAAATTCAAGTTGAAGGTAGGGCGTTATCAAATCTTATAAGCCCACCACGTTTCTGCGGCAACCCACGCTTCTGCGAGAAGCCCATACTACCTCGTACTGAATGATCGACGCAAGATCATTACGACACGATTCGAACACAAGACGTGGGAGTCACCTGTAAGCTCTGATACCACTTTACTACCCAGAACTCGAGTTGAAGGTAGGGCTTTATCAAATCTTATAAGCCTCTGCAAAGCAGATTCCTCTGCTATGGCCAGTGGGCCTACATTGAGTCTATCACGAGATATCAATTATTCTGCTTCAATTATTGCTTCTAGTGAGTAGACAAAATACCCACAAAGACCAATCACCAAATGAACCCATTGTGTTACCTAGCACTTCTAAAAACACTTTATCTAGTCTTACTCATATCACTTCTCAACAAACTACTACCACACAAACCCTTATATCCCAAAAGCAAGCAGATGAAAATGATGGAAAAACTTATGTAATCTACAATGGACCAGGTAATGGTTCCAAGAAGTTGTTGTTAGTTTACAAGGTCTATTTTGTTTTGAGCAAGGGCTGCTTCTAAATTCTCTATGACTGCTTCCATTCTCTGGTTAAAATATCTGCAAGAAAATTGTCAGAGGATTTGATATAAAAAAAGTACCCATGACATATTTTGATGAAAAACAACAATTAAAAGATCTTATTTCTATTACCTATCATAAAGAACGACATTATGATGATGTAATACAACAAAATATATTTTATATTGAACAAACTCCGATAACTCCCTCTAATCAAAATGATATCGCGCATAGATTTTATGTGATTTATTATTTACACGAATTAAAACACTTCAATAGACTAGAACGCATGGAATATAAAAGACAGATTAATTATCTAATAGACTAATTTGTTTATTTGTTTCTCATATATGAATTTAAGCTATTTTGAACGCAAACGATATTTGAAAAAAGCTATAAAAGAGACATACGATCGTGAAGCTCAACTCAATGCAATGCTGCAGCGCTATTATGCACGCACTAAGCAAGCACATAATAGTTCCAATGCTCTTCGATATCTAGAAATGTATGAGATAAATAGAATGATCAAAATGCCTATAGATCTTAAAGAACTAGTCTTTAAGACTAGAAAGTTTTATGAAATCCAAATTAAGAAGCTTATCGATTAAGCTGTGTCTTTGTACCTTTGCACTTTTATCATCGAAATAAAAATCTTTTATTATGCATTATTTTGAGGCTAAGGCCGAACTTAAAAATCAAATTAAAAATAGTGAAGAAATGGCTGAAAATCATCGTTTTTATATTAATAAATATAAAATAAAATTAGAAAAGGTTATACAAGAAAACGATTAACAACAAATAGATAGATTAAATCAACGCCTATTCATTCTTAAACATATTCAATATTATAATAGACGAAATTGGAAAAATGCTATTAAAGAAATTTCTCAATTAATTGCTTTAATGATTTCATTCCTTCTCTCTATACTTACATACATATTTATTGTTTTCTTATATGCTCAAGTTTTATTTAAATTTATTGAAATTTTTTATTTTGTCTTAGATTCTGTTACTTTGGTAGAATTCTTATAGAGTATATATCTAATTGGATTTACTCCTATATTACAACATTATTTATATATACAATGTTTAAACTTTCGAGATCTTTTTCTCGAATGGTTTAATCAACAGTATCAAAAACATGGTACTAATTATTCAGCCTATGAATAATATGAATTATTGTTCTATTTGTCAAGATTTAGAACAAGATATTATAGAAACATAACTCTCAACAGAAAGCTATAGACAACAAACAATAGATACTACTAGAAGATTAATTCAATTTATTAAATCTAATTCCACTAATATGGATTTTGAAGAATTAACTGATATTCAGTTAGAATTAAAAGTCATAAGAGATATGTATCAATTTTATTCCAATGAAGTCAGTCATTTAACTCGAAATTTACGATTACATCAAATGATAGCACATCATTTTTAAATATGAGATCTTATTTTGAAACTAAACAATATTATAAAGAATTAATTAGATTAACTTATGTTAGAGAACAAAGTTTAAATAGATTATTAATTGAATTTTATCAAAATAAGCACAAGCCTAATGATCATTTAAGATTAGAGATCCTGATATAAGTACTCAAGTTATGGCACTATATCTTCAAAACCTTCAGGAACAAAATTTTAACGCTCGAAAGGAATATAGACAACAGATAAGTAGATTAATAGATAATCTTTTTAATTATGACCGAACAAAATACCGAAGACCAAAATCCCAATATATTAGATGTAGATAATTTGGAATTACACGAAGCACAAGGAATTTTTCATGTTAATACCCTTTTAGCCAATGATAAATATAAACAAATTGCAAAAACACAACTAGATTTAAAAGCTGGACAAGATATTCAAAAATCGTTATTAAAGAAAGTTCTTGATCGGAAAAATATTATCTATTATGGTAAAATAGTTCATGAAACCCCAATCAAAATTGATCAATGTAATGGACATATCCGAATAAATCTTATTTATCTAGAACAAATACATAGACAGTTAAGAAAAATTCTGTAACGCCCCAAATTAGGGGTTAGCAGATTAAGCAAATTTAGTCCGATTTATGTTCTGTCTTTTTGACAAATTGGCATGCAGTCATGACACTTTTCGGGTACATTGGTTTAATGAATTTTCGGATTTATTCAGACAATATTATTATATTTTGAGTAATTTTTGGATACTTCAATGATTTTTAGAAATTATTGGTGACGTATGGAGTATTTTTGGAACAATTATTTGGCAGTCATATTTTATGACGGAATTTTTGGTGAATTTTAGGAAGTTGTCTGGAACTTCTGGGATTTAGTTGATTCTGAAATCATAAGTGTGTTTTTAACTATTCAAATAGTAATAATAATAATTTAATAGCACAGTGATGCACAGTGACAAATGGTAGTTCAGTTCATTTGCTTAATACCGGTTGAAGTTTTCCTCTGTCGATCGATCTGCTTTTCTGCAGCAAATAACGAGGTTAGTCCTTTTAATGAATCATTTCTGGTGTTATAAATATAGGCATATATGCGGTGATGGTCTGTTCTTGTCATATATAGCAGATCTGATATTGGTAAAGGAAATTTTTAGATCTATCATATTGGAAGATTTAGATGATTCTGATAGGTTAGATTTGTTAAATAGGTTAGTTTTTAAGTGATGATGCTAAAAGAATTGAGAAAAAAAGAAAGGAAAATGAAAGAAGAAGAAGAAGAAGAGGAATTCTGCAAAATTGGGAAATTTGGGACGATGATGTACAGTGCACAATTATGCATAGTGCATAGTGCATAGTGCATAGTGCATAGTACATAGTGAACAGTATCCGTATGTATTTATGAATAGTAGTAATACATATTGGTGAACAGTAAATACGTATTTGTGAATAGTGACATGGTGATATCCCGGAAATTTGTCATGAACATGCATATTCATCGTACAGTAATTATGCACAATAGTAATTGGTGTCTGTGTTCCTTATTATAGAGGAAAGACTGCCAGATATTGCCGGGACTTTAAGGCAATAAACAGTAAGGGTGATTGAGGTCAGTAATCCCGGTATATCAGTCAGTAATCAGGAATTTCAGTAACCGGTCAGTAATGTCAGTAAATACAGATCAATAATTTCAGTAAGTAATACAAGTAATTAAATTCCGATAGTAAATTAGTAAGAGACCCGGGACGGTCTCACTTTAATTTTTCGTACTGTTCCGGACAATGAATGTCCGAATACTCATGTGTATTGTACTGATTGTGTACTGTTCCGGACAATAAACGTCCGAGGTGCTTATTATTTTATTGAATTTTATTGCACATGAAATGTCTGAAATGATTGGTTCTGTCCGAGTTGTGGGTAAATAGGCATGCCTAGAAGGGTCTG
>JAOQMR010001569.1:0-11209 GCA_027563865.1 Erythroxylum pelleterianum | reverse complement strand
CAATTTTTAAAAAGTTTAGGGACTATTTTATAAATTTAAAAAATATCCCGAAACGGTACCGGTACCGACTGGTACCGATACAGTTCCGTTCCAGAGCCCAATCCGGTACTAAGTCCGGTACGGTATTCAAAACATTGGTTAGAATAGATTTTCGTTTTCTAGCCTACTTCAAGGGAAGGCGCTTCAGGCTCCTCACGGAGTTTAAGCATGCTTCCTGTTGGACTCAAGCATCCATTCGATAATGGATGATGTACATATGTCAAGGGTCAAGCTTATGACCTTTGATAAGCGTTTAATGGAAGGCACCTCATTTGTATCCCTTTCTTTTTTTTGGCAATTTTCTTTTATTTTCAGTTTTAAATTTAATTCAGTTTAGTTAGGAATTTAATTTAATATTTTTGATTCTGCAATTTTAATTTTTATCTTTTAATTTTATTTGACCTTTTATGCCTCCCGATCCTTTCCTTTTCTATCCTATCTTGCAGATCACATCCCCCACATCTTCAGATTGTGAATCTCCATCAATCTTATCTTAAAAGATTATAAGAATCTCCAAAGAATTAGATTCAGATTTTGAAAGCAGATCTGGAAATTAATTTCATCTTTGCACGTGCCCACGCTTAGTGACTAAATTGCTGCCAGACTTGAAACTTTGGATTTTCTTCGTTTTTTTCATCTTTTTGCTTCAATTTCGTCTATAAGGTGTTGAAAATTATCTGCAAACAATTATGATACAATTCTATTAATTTTGAATAATAATTTCAACACATTAAAGAGCATTAAATAGAAAATAACCGCAAAACAATAACTTAACACCAATTCTCATGAGCCTGACTCTGATACCAAACATGTTAGAGAAAATAATACAACGGGGATAATAAGAGAAATTTATGCTTCCAACAAACTATTACTCTGTTGCTTTCTGCAGAACACACGCCTAGATATATAGGCTTACAAGAAAACTAACAATGCAAAAAATCCGGTGGTCCACTATTCCACCAGATATTTATTAGTCCAGTATCTAACTAAAACAAACTCATGATTCTAGGAAACCAGTTAACAACCCATGACCCCATAAATTCAGTCAACTTTGACTCATATCTCAAACAAAGAGAGAGGAAAACAAGTACGTAAAAGTTCATAAGCACTACAAAATCACTTGCTCACATTTACGTAGAAAGTAAACAGGAAAAAAAAAACACAAAGATCAAACCTTGAAATACATACCATGAGAAATGAACCCACAGAAAACTGAAAAAAGGTGCGTATTTGATTTCTAAGTCTAAAATTTTCTCATCCACATGACATCGTAGACCCATCAACTAAAAAATGGATAACAATAAAATTGTAAGCAGAAATCAAAATAACTGACAAGATACGAAATAAATCCGACTTACTGGTTCCCACCTTCGCAACCATAAAGGTGAAAGCTTTGAAAGGGATTGAAAGTTTTGGCCGTTAAGAGAGATAATCATGCGAAGCTGAGTTCACCGAATGCACAAGCTTCGGATCGGAGTTCGGGTTCAGGCTCAAGATCCCTGTAGTTGCTGGGTCCGGTAAGAGGTTAGATTCTGCTAGTTATCCGAATCCATCTTCAAGAGAATTAATTAATAGCACATTTAATTTGATTCTCCCTCATCCTGTAAAATAAAATTCAGTCATTCCATATGCTTAATATAATATATAATGAGTGCCATGTTAATTTAAGATAGATTATCATCAAATTTCAGACAAATTTTGTCACTGAAATAGGATTAAGTTAAGCAAACCAAATTGAGAAATGAATTAAAGTCATATTGCAGTAAACTTCAGCCATGCTTGATGTAGCTGAAATCTTCCATGAACTGCAGAAGAAATTGAAAATATGAACATGTGTAATTAATATGCTTCATGACACCTGTTCAGTTCTTGTATCTCCAAAGAATATTATTGAAATCTCTGAAACAATAACCCTACATAGCAAGTTAAGGTCGAACAAAGTACAGATACTAGCAAGAACACTTACAGCCATACAGGTACTTTCTGGTTCTTTCTGCTGTCAACTCCTCACAGATTCTGAATTTATATGGCCACCACTCCCTGAATGTGAATTTGCTTAACTAACAGGATTGCGCTGCTGCCCAAAATGTCTTAAGAGGTCCATCTGGCGATCATTAGTATGTGGGAGGCATGCACGTAAAAGCTCTATAGGTATTTCAGATCTCATTGCTCCACGTATCTCTGAATCAATATCTTCGGTGCTATACGCGGTCTTTGCATAGAACGACAGTAGTATGTCATATTTATGCACGCAATATTTGGTAAGAAGATCGAAGAATTCATCAAACGAAGCCCGCCAAAGAGCAAAATTGGAATTGCAGTTAGCAGCAGCCTGGGGAATGTTTAATAGTGTAGTCGCTTTTTCAAGAAGTGACTTCAAGATAACAGAGGCCCCATCTCCAGTAGGACTACCAAGAGGTCGGAAAGGAGGTTGTTCTGTAGAACAAACAACCGCAACAAGACAGGCACTTAATGCATGGAGATCCATATCACTTACACAGGTAGAAACTGTCTTCACCAGATTCGCTGTTGTCTCAGCTGCTCCTGGATCTGAAGACATGACACCAAACAAAGACCTCAAGTGCCGGAATATGGCCATGCAAACAATTCGAGTGAGCTCGCTACCAGGAAAGAGAAGGTTAAGGAACTCGGAGATCAGTTTTTGTCCTTTAGGAAGAGAAACTAGCGTCAAGAAAACAAGGTCATCCTTTGATGCCAGACCAACAGTTTTACCACTTTGTCCCAGGGGATCAACAAGATGAAGCGATGCAGCAACAGCTTCCAGGAGAACTTTCCGTTTACGCCTGAGATACCTGCCACCATCTTGGGGTTGCTTATGCCGCAAGAACCGATCAATATCCTTTACGTCTAGAAGAACAGCCAAGCAATCTTCAATAGTGATCCTAGCTGCAATTAAAGGTTCCTGCTCCAGAGGTCTCTCGAAGATATGTTCAGAAATTCCATCATCACTACCAGAAGGATCAATTTCAAGGAGAGAGAGGGGACAACGTATGGAAGGAATGGGAATCGTCCCAAAAGCATCAACATGGACATGGGAATGTTGGTCTGAACTAGTAGGAAATCGAGATGGAAGCTCCTTTAGTTGCGAAGGACAGAAATGGTGTTTTGATCTTGACCCAGACCTTTTGGCAAGACTTGCCTGATGGTAGTAATCATCAATGTATGGGTCATTGCTGTGTGTTGAAGCAATCAGAATGCTCTCTATCTCTTCAGCTGTCATATACTTTGACCTAAACTGAACCACCCAACCGCTATCACTTTCCTGACTATTACTATCCAAAATGATGCTTTCTACAGATTTAGCCTCCTAACAAAAGATAGGATGTATACAGAAGTTGATATTAATAACAGAAAGTAATTTTAAATAAATATTAATAATAGAAAGCAATAAATAATTTCTTTCAATAAATTAGGAATGATAAAAGAATATTAATCATAGAAAGTAATCTTAAAATATCTTACCTTATTTTCTATAAATACTTCATAATTATCTTCAACGTCCCATAGTTTATTGCATTCCGCGTATAAAATATCCTTATCTGGAGCTTTTGACAATTGATTCAACGCACTTTTCCACTCATTGTGGTTTTTCCCAATTTGAGCAGAACCTAAAACTTTCAAAGCTAAAGGATTGCCTTGTGCATATTTCACAATTGAGTTTGACAAGGACACATAGTCATCTATTGAATATTTTTGCTTGAAGGCACTCTTACTAAAAAGTTGGAGGGCTTCAACATGATTTAATGGTTTAACTTCGTATATAAAATCAGCCCTCCCTCCAAAAGCTTCTTTGTCTGTACTAATAATAAGAATCATGCTTCCTGAACCGAACCAACATGGATTTCCAATCAAAAACTCTAATTGTAGTGGATCATTCACATCATCAAGAACAATTAACATTTTTTTCCGACTAAGTGTTCTTTTAAGAAATGGTGTAAGTCCTCCATTAAGCATATCTTTTACAAGATTTTCTTCACCCAATGCTTTTGAAATGAGTTCTTCCTGTAATTTCTTGATGTCACCGCCTTCTGAATTTTGTCTCACATCGCGTAAAAAGCAACAACCTTGAAATTGATGTGACATCTTATGATATATTAGTTCAGCCGTAGTAGTTTTACCAACGCCGCCCATCCCCCAAATTCCTAAAATACGAATCTCAAATGCGTTATTGGTAAGTAGTTCTTTTATTTCCTCAATACGCGAGTCCATTCCAACTAATTGCTCAAAATCATCATATGTCATCGATTGGTTCAGTTTTTCTAAAACGTCTTCGACGATTTTGTTAATAAGCATATGATCATTCCTGTAAATTATGAAACATAATTTAGATGAATGAGAAGCAAAAGAACCCTTTTCTTGGAATGACCAGACAACCTAAAACTTACCTGAACTCCTTAGAATTGAACCCACTTAGATTGGCAGCTGTGGTTAAGGCATCCCTCCACATTGGAATCTTTTGTGCGTTATTGAGTTCTTGCTGGTGTTTAACAAAAGCTGCTGCAACATTATGGGACTGTTTTCTTAAATGGGATGGATCTATCCCGTAAAAGACAGGTATAACAATTTGTCCTCGGCTTTGGTGACACTCGATGATCTCTGCAAGCTCATCAAGACACCAACTAGAAGATGCATAGTCTTTTGAGAAAACAAGTACAGCAATAGTAGAGTTTTGGATTGCTTGGGGAAGTGACTGAGCAATTTTTTCTCCTCTTTTGAGATCATCATCATCAAAGAAGGTTTGAAGATCCTTTTGGCGTAAAGCAGCGCAGAGATGGCTGATGAAATTGCGACGAGTGTCTTTACCCCTGAAGTTCAAGAAGACATCGTACTGCAATGGGTGAGAGGCCAAAGAAGAAGAAGAAGAAGAAAAAGAAGAAGAAGAAGAAAAAGAAGAACAAGAACAAGATGAAGAAGAAAAATAAGAAGAAGAAGCCATTATTGTTGAAGGAAAAGGTTAACCGGAAGCTATCTAATAATAGAAAATGGCCATTCGTAAGCTTATATACATTATTGAAGACAATCCATTGACTAGAATTAGTCTTAATACATCATTTTTTCGTTAACTGAAACTTCCGTGAACTTTCTCCGGAAAGTAGAAGATTATTACAAGCCATTTTCTTTCGTAAGTGGATATTATTTCTCTACCTCTTTGTCTTGCACTTATGTCTTACTATATCTGACGTTCAGCTTTTATATTAGTCTTTTATTTGTTTGTCAATATTATCCTTTCAAAGCGTACGATGCCCTTTCAAAACGACAAATCACATGACAAGCAAAAGAGAGAGCTTGAAAGCCTTCCTAGCAACTTTTTCAACAAGTCAACATCTCTCGAAGAAAATCTATTTGGAGTCCATGGATAATTTGGAGCACCTTGACTTTTAACTGACACAACCATACAGAGCTGCCAACATCTGTTGGCAATTGTTAAAGAATGATTAAAAATGACCGAGTTTTGTTTATTTTTAAATTAACGTCTATTGGCAATTGTTGAAAAATGATTAAAAAATGATCGAGTCTTTGTTTATTTTTAAATTATTATTTTTGTTAAAACCATTCCTATTATTTAGCCATTAGATGTTAGTAGGTTTAGACTTTTAGCATCATAGGAGACTGAGTGAATTTGTAAGTCTATATATGGCTACACTGTTGAATAGATTTTGAATTGATTTCATCACCTTTGTTATCTTCATTTATTACATTTAAATTCAGCAGCAATTTCACAGGCCTTAAGTATTAGCAGATTTATTTTTCATCTTTCAAAATTGTTTTATAGGAGACTAGACCACCATTCATTGGCTTTGTTGTTGAAAGGCATTTCTTTACGACATTTAATCGTTAATAAATGTAATTTATAAGAAATCAAATGTAGAAATCATTAGTATGAAACTCTTTTTCTTTCTCTCTTTCTTTATTAAGGTATAATCATTAATTTGTGTTATAAACTTGAGGTGTTCAGGCGTATTTTGGGACATACCATCCAGGAAATAGAATACCATAATAGGTCAAGTATGAAAGGATGAATTCTATGAAGTATTTGATTTTCCAACTTTTGGAGTGTCCCATTGAAGATAGAAGAAGTTGCTGATTGAGTTCTGTCTGGAATCCCACGTCAGAAAAGTATAAGAGTATTTAATAATATATAATAGTGTGCAAACCTTCCCTTCTTGAGCTAGCTTTTGGAGGTGAGTTAGGTCTTTCTAACATGGTATCAGAGTCAGTTTGTTTTGATGGTTTGGAGCGGTGCCCGGTATCAGAGTCAGTCTTACTCTGGATTGAGGGATGTGTCAGGAATCTCACATCGGATAAGTATAAAAGCAGTTAATAATATATAATAGTGTACAAACTTCCCCCTCTTGAGCTTGCTTTTGGAGGTGAGTTAGGCCTTTTTAACAAGTTCAATGGTCAGGGGAGTTGTGAATTTGTGATTTCAGTTAACTCATGACTATTCATCTGTTCTCACAAAAACCATCATTACTCCATTATTTGATATATTTGTGTGTGTTTATGCATCGGAATGTTTAAATATAAGATCTGACTCTTCACAGATATTTATTGGCTTAATATAAGCGTATGGTAGTCGCTTCCAATTTTCAGAATTTTGTAGAATCAGGTGCCTCGGTAATCAGAGCTCACAGGGTCAACTGTCATTTGCTTGTGAGTTGTGATTCTTAACAATGAATTGTTGATGAATCAGAATCAGAAGTAAAAAAGTAACCAAGTCAAAGCTCCTTAAATGGTGAATATATTAGGTGCTTAAAGCTTCTTGAGTTGTATCAGAAAAATCTGTTTCATGCCTGCAATTCTGGTATGTCTAAGTTGGTGTCAACAGAAGAGGTAGGAATTAGGAGTCCTGAGGCCTTGAGAAAAGGAAATCAAACAAAAAGAAGCATTCTCAATCATGGTTGTCCCAAAACGGTAGAATAAGTATTGATCAGTGAATCTGATTTAGCCTAGTACTTCATCAGGACGAATTTCATTTGTGAACTTGACACGGGAATCTCTAACTTCTTGCTCCAAAAAAGATGATATTGCCACTTGTTACGGTCTGATTTAATTGTAAGGTATGGGACTTGAATCCCATATTAGTTAACTACAAAATTGATATGAAATTTATAAGGATTTTGGACTCTCTATCTTCATAAGCTAACTTTTAGGGTGTGGTCCTCCTAAAGTCCTTATCAATTAGTATCAGAGCCGGGCCTTGGAGTGGTGGCCCACGGAGTGGTGGCCTAGGAGTGCCAACCGTGACCAACGTGGCCGTGACCAACAAGGATCTCATAGTGGTGGCCCATAGAGTGGTGACCTGAAAGTATCAGTCGTGATCAACATGGTCATGACCAATGAGGACATTGGTCCTTATGGGGGGACGAATGTTACGGTCTGATCTAATTGCAAGGTATAAGACTTAAATCCCATATTGGTTAAATACAAAATTGATATGGAATTTATAAGAACTTTGGACTCTCTATCCTCATAAGCTAACTTTTAGGGTGTGGTCCTCCTAAAGTCCTTATCACCACTGCAATCTCTAGCTTCTTGAAAAATTGCAATGAGCAAAATCCGTCAAAAAATGCCAACAAGTTTGAGTTCCATTTTGGGAGTGAAGATCAGGTCCTTGCTATTGTTGGTCCTTAACAACAAACTCCATCTTTGTTTCTCAACTGAAAATCAGGAATTTCCCGTTCCTTTTGGCCTTCGTTTACAATTTGATCTCCAAAATATTGCCATCCAACCACTATGTCCACTTTCCTTGTTAAAAGTCTGCATCTAGCATATCTCAGTCATCTTTCAAGTGAGATTGTTCCCGTTCTGTTATCGAATTTCCAGTATCTTGAAACCCTGAAAATCATAGCCTGCAGCAATGGTTTACTGACCATAAGTGTCGGTTCAGAGAAAAAGCTTGTAAATTTATTAGTTCTTGACCACCTTGATCTGAAATTTGTCCACATAAGGTCTTACAAGCTCAAAACTTTCCGTGATCGGGGGTGATGCCTTTTTTTGGCGTCAAAATCACTTTAACCGCTCAGCAATTGCAATTCTCTGCTTCTGTTAGACATTTCTGAATGATTTTAAGGAAATAAAAAAAGTAATATAGACTAGTCTGAATGAATTTGTCATCCGTCCGAGGGAAATAGAGAGAGAAATAAATTGGATCGGACTCTTTTCAATTTGGGCTTAATCAAATAGGGCTAAGTCAAATGGACTTGGATCAAGTCGGGTCAATTCTGTTAAAAAATCGGGTCCAGCAATCCGCCAAACATATCCGTTCCATGAAAGAATACGACGAAGAAAGAACACTGTTCAGTTGCAGAGCTAGAGCTAGTACGATATTGGTTGATAGTCAGACCATTTCATCTCTTCATCATTTGACTCTCCTCGGTAAACTCCTGGTATTCTTCTTTCTGTCTTTCTTCTGATAGGGGAAAAGCATAACCTTTCAAATTTTAATTTTAGTCTGCAAAATCTCATATTCATTTGATTTTAATTTCCCCCAAATTCTGGTGATCAATGCCTAATTACCTATTTTCCACGAACACGTCTTAAAATACAGCTTTAATGCGCTTCCTAAGGCCATGGATAGGTTGGAGGTTCTTAAGGACAGGCGTAGAGAAGTTGCCATTGACAATTGCCAATGTGAAAGGGCTCAAGTATTTTCTAAGTTGTTACCATTCGTTGGCTTTGTTGTATGTTGGAAGGTATTTCTATTAGCCATTCACAACTGTAATTTAAGGGAATTTGCCCGACGACTTGAGCTTTAAAGTTTAGAATCATTCTTTATCTAGTAATAAAACCATATAGATAGCGGTTGTTGTAATCCTTCATACAATCATTTACTTATGCATGTTTAAAGTTGTTATGTAGGTTTTAAGGCAGAAAGCTCATGGAAGCTTCAAATTCAACAAGAAAAGAACAAAAAGAGAAAACTTTACTCAGACGATGCAAGTCAAATGCATTCTTATGTTAAATAATGCATAGAATTTTTGCTATGGTTACTCTTACTCTCTTGGTTCAACAACAATACTGGCTTCATCATCTTCTTCTTCTACTTATTCTTTGGCCTCCTAACCTTAGAAGTACAACATCTTCTTGAACTTCAGGGGTGAAGACACTAGTTGCAATTTCATCATTCAACTTTATGCTGCTTTGTGCCAAATGGATCTCGTAACCTTCTTTGACAACGATGAACTCAAAAGAGGAGCATAAATTGCTCAGTCCCTTTTGAAAGCAATCCAAGATTCCACTGCTGCTGTCCTCAAAAGACTAAGCATTGTCCACTTGGTGCCTTGATGAGCTTGCAAAGGTCATTGAATGCCATCAAACCCATGGACAGATTGTCATACCTTTCTTTTATGAAGTAGATCCATCCCATTTAAGGAAACAGCCCCATGAAGTTGCAGTAGCTTTTGCAAAACATGAGCAAATCCCAAGAAAGCACACAAGATCCAGAAGTGGAGGGATTCTTGACCACGGCTGCCAATCAATGTGGGTTTGATTCTAAGTACTTCATGTATGTTTTAGTTTGTACGGACAATCCAAGTAAAGGGTTAATTTGCTTTTCATTTAGATTGTGTTTCATAACTGGCAGGAATGATTATATGCTTAGTAACAAACTTGTCGAAGACATTTTGGAAAAACTGAACCAAGCGATGACATACAATGATTTTGAGCACATGGTTGGAACAGAATCGTGGATAGAGGAAATAGAAAAGGTAATTCATATTTTAGGAATTTGGGGCGTGGGCTACTAAAATTGAAGTCATGTATCATAAGATGTTGCATCAATTCTAAGGTCGTTGCTTTGTACATAAGGTGAGGCAAAATTCAGAAGCAGGTGTCATAAAGAAGTTACAAAAAGAACTGAGTTCAAAAGCATTGGGTGAAAAAGATTTAGGAAAATATACATTCAATGCTAATCCTGGACCATCTCTTGTAAAAAGACTTAGTCTTAAGAAGATGTTAATTATTCTTGACGATATAGATGATCAACTACAAATAGAGTCTTTTATTGAAAATTGGTTGGGTCGGCTATTTTAGGCCCAAGTCCAGGTCCACGTATCCACAGCCCATTTGCAAGTGGCAACCTCCCACTCATATACAATGACCTAAACCTAACAAGTATTTACTATATAAGTTGATTATCTCCTCACGACGTAGGTACGAGACTGAAAACCCTACTTGTCTCTATTCTCAATTATCAAAACCCTCGCAAAAACACTAACTTGAGCGTCAGAGGGGTCTTCCGGGAACCAACCCCCGACGTACCTTATTTGTTTTGTAGGTATCCTGTAGCCGAAATCAATCAGAATCATGGATCCGAATAACGATTTTCAGCCCCGGCAAAATACAATTGAACCATTTGGCACCCACCGTGGGGCCCCGGCTGCAGGGCACCACGTTTAGAACCACTCAAATAAGTCAATAGGTGGCGGCCAATTCTGACTGTTTTTGTTTAACAATTTTGGAAGTTGTTTCCTCAAAGCTATTGTTCTCAACTAATGCTTGTGGTTTTCAGTTCAACCGAAATCCTTACCGTTTTAAATTTACGCACATATGAGTTCTATTTTTGGAATACTCGTAATCGAAAATTCAGTGTATCTCTATGTATGTTTTGTGATGTTGTGCATTGCTGAAATCCCTAATTTTCTAACCCTAATTTTTCTAGGCAAACACGAACAAGACGATTTGTTTTTCCCTTTGGGTTTTGTGCACGTTTGATTGATGAAAGCACTAACTTTTCTGGATTATTGTTTGTAGTTGCTGGCTTCTACATTCGCAATTACTGTCCATGTTTTCTGGACAATGATATTTCAAAGACCTTATTATTTGCCTTATGAAAAAATTTGTTTTTCCATATACTTGTGATTTTTCTTTATTGTATTTTTCCATATGCATGAGTATTGGGAAGGAGCGCCGGCAAGGGTCTTAGGAGCGTGATGGTTGAATGTTATTTGTTTAAGGGATATATATATATTGCCGGCGTAGGTTGGTCATAAGGGGAGAAGCTTTTTAAATTTGTCAAATCACTTTAGTGCTTGAGGGATGAATGCCGACACCTATGTTGAGGGATTTACTGTCATGTCTACTTTGATAAATTTATTGTCTGGTGAATATGTGGCTAGAGGGCTCGGTGCAGAGGAAACGTGGAAGG
>JAOQMR010001516.1:0-11211 GCA_027563865.1 Erythroxylum pelleterianum | reverse complement strand
AATTCATATTCATTCACGTAACATTCCAAAAATTCACTCACAAATGCTCCATGGTGCGCCCATACAAAAACAGTCTCCTGCTTGAACTCAGTTCGCCTACTTGTGATCAGAATTTGGGAAACTTAAAACCTTAATTCCAAATTGACTTCTTCATATGAATCATAGATATAAGTCTCTAGTTTGATTTGGCTCAAGAATCACCTCAATTGGAGTTCTACAACTTAAGATATCATCAAAATACTAACTTGTACTCATATCCCAATCATGCTCTCTCAAACGACCCCTTACTTGATTTCATGAAAACTCTCTCAATTTAACTCAAAATGATACAAATTTTTATGGGAAGATACCTACATGTCTCATGAATCCATTGGCTCAAGAATCACCCCATTTGGAGGTCGGATGAGGGAGTTATGCCCTAAACACTGGACCATGTTCATTCCCAAAATCCATTTTAACCTCTCTTGGCTCGAATGCCATAACTTTCTCTACAAATATCGTTTTGCTTTCATTTTTGTTCCATTATAAAGAAAACATCTAGACCTACAACTTTCGTGAAGACCGAAAACCCTGATTCGGCCTCTAACATTGCCAAACTCCATCATCTTTCCAGAACATGTCCGTTAAACGGACATGAATCGAGCAAACTGCATTTTTCACCCGAGAGAGTCCGTTAAACGGACTCCTATGTCCGTTTAACGGACATGGGGAATGCAAAGGGTCCCAAATGACCCGAGAAGGTCCGTTAAACGGACTCCCATGTCCGTTTAACATACATGGGGCTTCCCCAAAGTCCTTAACCCATCTTTCATGCTTCCTATCCCCTTCCTAAAATCATATACACTTATAAGCTTCATAATTTTCACTTCTTATCATACAAAATTACTTCATACTAACTCACACATCAATCTATTTCATCAAAACTATTAACTCTTGATTCAATTGGTTCATTAAACCTCAAGTCCCAAGCAATCATCAAGGCTATCATCATACACAAGACCTATGCAACATCATTCTTATACATTCAATTGCCAAGTGTTGTTCATCAATTCATCAACTTCAATCTATTCAAAATATCTCATGATCATCATTATAACACTCCTATCTTGCTTGTCCATATTACTTCACCATTCTTATTCGTTCATAGTTTCTTTTTCTTTTCCCTAACATTTCACTTATATACATAAAGGCAATTCATATTTCAAGTTCATGCATTCAATTTGAAAGGGTTCTTCAATTATACTATTCCAATTTCATTAACACATTCTTATAATCAACAACCTTTCATGATTCCTAACATTCCTATATTTCCTTTCCATAGTTAAGTCATTTGTCCACTTCACTTTATAACCATTGAATTCAAACCTTTCTTCATCCATTCTTAATTCTTAGCTCATTTGACTTATCACTAATAGCTATTTCTCATCATCCAAAACTCATATGTATACCTTTTCCATAATATCTCACTGATGCACATATATATACCTATATACCAACCATTCCTGCTCAACATTCATAAAAGTCATTCATGCACAAATTTACATTTCAAAACCATACACAAATCCATTTCCCAATAACATCATATATATATAAGAGTTTACAAACTTCAATGGCTCTCCCAAGCCACAATACAATCTCAAGACCACAATCCAAAATACAAATGACGTAAAACCCAATAATCTCGATTTCCACTTGAAGCCTTGGTTTATATTAATCAATTCAAAATACAAACAAACATGCAAATCTAGATTCATGCCTTGAATCACTTTCACTCGATCACTTGTTCAAAACCTGTAAATGGGAAAAATGAGGGGGTGAGCTCAAAAGCTCCGTGGGTAACAAGCTTATAACAATTAACAAGCGAAAACCGTTCAAAAGATAAGCTCTTAGAAGAAGTCTTATTGAAAATCCATAAAGCATTTATTTCTTGAGATTTCATCATATAGTTGAATTTTGCAAACCACATAGCATGAATGCATCAACTTGTTCACAATCATACACATAAACACATCATAATTGGTTTGGTAAGTCCACAATTCATGACGAACTACACAATTCCATAAAATGGCCTTGTGTAGTCGTATACGTGAGGAGACCTAAAAAGAACTTCGTGCCTCTTGCGGGCAGGCGAAATAAGCCTATTCATGGTCGACGTGCACGTGACATTTTCTTGGGTGGACTTGACCTAACCCACATAGCATGTAATTCATGATCTTGAAAACATTTTGCCAAAATAGGGACATTCTTGAAAACTGATTTTCATGCACATGACAAATTTCATATACATTCACATGAATATTTCACAATTCAATCAATTAAATTTACATAACACATTCATCAAATCATTCAAAAGCAATAAAGGGAATATTTATAAAGTACTTTCTTGATTTTGAAAACTCTTCAATAGCTCATTAATTCATTATAAACAAGGAACCCACCTTGTAATCCTTGCTTATACTTTATTCAAATTGATTCCCTTTTGTTCTTGCTCCTCTTGATTCCTCTTCCTTTCTTTAATTTACCTTCATCAAAACTCACAAAGAAAAATCCCCAAATCATAATAGATTCAAATTGAGAAACCCTAAGGGACATATCATCAAATTGACTTTAGAATTCACAAACCCATACATTTTCTAAGCTTTTTGAACCATAAACTCTTCAAAACAACAAAGCATTTACTAACCCTTACCTTAAATCTTCACCCAAACAAGGGGTTTCTTGACTTATCTTGAAGCTCTCATCATCCTCTACGTTTTTCCCTTCTTGAGTCATACGAAAATCACTCTTGAAGGCCATGAAAAATCAAGCCCGAGCATCCTCTTCTTTTTCCCCCTCTTTCCTCCATTTTCGTGCTTCTCTCTCCTTCTCCCTCTTAAATTTCGTTTCCCTCCTTTCTCAAGTGAAAGACAACTCTATTTTCTTGCTTTTATACTCTTTTAATGCCCAAAAGTCCATAACACCCTTAATGAAAAGCCTTGGCCATTTAAAACTTAAGTGACATGCCCTTTTTACCCTTAATGAAAGTTACCACTTCAATTAAATCATGCCACTTAATTTAATGTCACCTTACCTTAGGCACATTAACATGTCAATTAATTCCCACATTAACATGATAATTAAGTCCACAAAGTAGAATAATTAATCTATCAATACCTCAAAATTCATTTAAATCATGCTTAACTCTTTCCAAGGGTCAAGACATTTTTCTAACCATCAACTTAAAGGAATTTGATACAACTTCCCTCTAGACAGTTGTTCCTCATTGTCTTAATTTTCTAATAACATCTAAAAATTATTCAATTTGGTTCCAAATTCTGACAATTATATACCAAACATTTTAGACTGTTCTTATTCTAAAACATTTCCTACACCTGCACATGACTTCCATCTAAAAATTGACATCCTTAGAGATTTAATTAGAACTCAATTTCTTCATACAACTTATAGCCTTGTGTCTCTAATTTAATCTAAATCAAAAATCATCTCATTTGGATAACTAGAGATCACATTATGGCTAAAACACTAGAGCATGCTCAATGAACTTACATTTTCCAGCTTTTAACCTCTAATATTCCACATTTAATCCATCTTGTATCTAAACCATATTTTCCATTTCCTTTCAATTTAAAGGATTTTCCTTTACTTTATACATAAATAATTGTCAAATAATCATCGATAATCACTCGTTTAATAGTCTTCACTTACAGAAAATTTCGGGGTCCAACAAAGAATCTTCTCCGTACACTTGCTCTCTTCATTTAGTGAGTACTACATCTCATTGAAGTTGATATTGGTTTGATGGTTTTGTGTTATGTTTTTGAGTTTGTTGTCGTTTTATTTGCATTTATTGGTGATGATAATGGATGAGAGGAGCAAAAGTTATGTTATTGTTGTTGAAGGAAGGGAAAACAAACTATTTTTTGTGTTCTTGAGTTGAAAATTATTTTTTGTGTTCGACAAAAGTCCTCATAGTGTTTTGAGTTTGTGATGTTGGAGAACCAAGGTTTAGTTATGTTAAAAAATTAAATTATAATGTTATATTTTCTGTTATGTTAAAAACCAAGTTTGGAACCTGGGTAATGGAAAGGCAAAAAGAATAGGAGGGACACAATCACACATGGCGAAGACACCCAAACATTAAACAGAAACTTTGAATTTAAAGGTTGAAAATTGTCGTCAGTTTATAGCAACATATTATTGGGTTTGGAAAGTGAAGTGAGATAAGGGAAAGTGTCAATACTCAATAGTGATGTTGGGACCCGATTTTGGAACCAGACCCCAACCAAAAAAACGGAACGGAAAACGAAAAATCGAAAAGCGGAATCTAAATCGAACGGAAACCTAAACCCGAAAGTGGGCCCAAAACGGATTTACAAAAATTCCGACATCCGCAAACGTGTTCTTTAGAAAAATTAGCGTTGGAAACTCAAGACACACTTGGTCTACACCAATCCAAAACAGTATAAATTTTTTTTCTTTTTCATTCTATTTAATCAAAATAAAGCACTTTTTCAATTGGAAAAATCATCCATCCCTCAATACACTTAACTCTTCCACATCAATCAAAACTCATCAATTTAATCAAAAACTTATTATTCTTTTCTTTTTTTCCAAAAGACACTTAATGCACATACCCATAAATACACAATTCATACACAAAAGGCACTTCAATATTTCCAATCCATCCATATAATTCATCGGACTCCTGTCTGGGATCCCAGCATAAACAAACACAACCAATCCCAATCGTAAGCATATGCAATTTATATACAAAACCATAATTCACTATTCTAATCTATATACACATCCATAATTTATTTACATACTACAATAGAAATACATCACCAATCAAGAGTGACATTTTTAAGCTACAATACAACATTAATCTCAAAATCCGAAATACATAAGAAAATACATAAAACCCAAAAACCCTTATTAAGAGTCTAAATCCTTACTCTTACAAAAATAAACTTAACCCTACAACATAATACACATGAACGGAGGTCTTGGCTCGCTTTCATCTGATCTCCTTCATGATTACCTGGAGATGGGGATGAAAGGGGTGAGCTTTACAGCTCGTGGATAACACATTTATAAATCGAAAAATAAGTCAAAATCATTTTTCAAAAGCTTTTGCCATTTTATGGAACTTTCACAGTAGAAATTTGGCAAAATGCTTATTTCTCAAACTTTTCAACTTTTCAATCATTTATAAACAATTTCAAAAATTTCACGATTGGAAAACCTCAAATGTTTATTTCTCCATAAATTCAAATTTCTCACAATTCGTGAACAATTTCAAAACATGAATGCAGCACATTAATACACACATAAGCATAACACATCACAAAATTTCAAAGACACATAAACATATCAGAATGGTTTGGGTTGGTCCAAAAACAAAACGTACTGCACATTCCCGCATAGCGGTCCTGTGCAGCAGTGAACAGAATGTATTACACCTTCCCGCATAGCGGTCCAGTGTAGCCGTGAACTTATGGGAGTCCTTAAAAGGAACTCCAATGCTACTAGCGAGCAGGACAAGTACACTTGACCATCTTATGGGACCTAACCAAACCCAAATAACAGATAAATCACACATGAAAAATCAAACTACGTGGAGGCATCTTTCAAAAACTAAATTCTGATAATCATGTCATAATTTATACAATTGTCGTTCACAATTTCAAATAAAATTCACATAACAAATTTCAATCACACAAAGAATACAACACTTTAGCAATTTCCAAATCATTCAAACACAATGCCACGCAAATTCACATATTCAATTCTCAATAAATCAAACACAATGAATTCAAACAATTTTTGCGATGTCTTAAATCATTTTAAAACAATGAATTTAATCTTTTAATAAATAATAATTTAAAAAAATATTTTTGCTTTCTTGATTTTTCGAAAACACATAGATAGCTTATAATTCAAATTATAAATATGGTACCTACCTCAATTCCATACTTGAAACTTGTCCAAAGCTTCAATTTCTCCAAAGCCTCACTTAAATTCCTAATTCAAGACAAATATCCCTAATTAAGAAACCTCCAAAATTGAACAATTCTTACCATGCAATCACCAAAATTAACTTTAGAAATTCCAATCCCATAACATTCTTAAGCTATCTAAACCAAAAACTCATTAAAAAATCAAAGATCAAAAATCGACTCTTACCTTAATCTTCTCCAAAATTTGGATTTTTTGGCTTGAAAGAAAGCCCTTGAGCTCCTCTTCATTTTTCTCTCTTGCATCATGATCAAAAACCCTCTTAAAATCTAAGAAAAAGAAACCCTAACCTTATTCTTTCTTCTTCTCCCATCCGAAACCACTCTTCTCCTTCTCTCTTCTTTCTTTTCTTTTGTTCTTTCATTTAAAATTTTCGTGCACTCTTCCCTCAAATACAACAGCCCACCTTTCTTCTTTTTAATGAAATGCAAAAAGACCATTATGCCCTTCATTAAAAGCCTTATAGCTTAATAACTTAAGTAAACTTCCCATTTTACCCTTCATGCCTTCTAACACTTTAATTTCTAACACTTTAATTTAATAAACTCCAATAAACTTATGCCATATGATCTTACTCCATTTAACATGTTAATTACTCACATTAACATGCTAATTAAGTCCTCAAAATCATAAAATAAAATAAAGTCTCAAAATTCATTAAATCATGATTTGCTTAGGACATTTTTCACATCATCAAAATGAAAGAATTTGCCAATACTTCCTTCTAGAGAAATGTTCCTTATTGTATTACGATTCTAACAAGACCAAAAACGCTCAATTCGGTTCAGAAATGAAGAAATTATGGCCAAAATACTTTCAGCTCTATATTAAACAAATGACTAAACATTTCACCTAACTGCACTCCAAAAATTGAATATCTTAGGGGCTAAATTGAAATTCAATTCCTTCATATGACTTGTAGCCCCATGTCTCTATTTTATTTTGAAACAAGAATCAGTTCAATTGGATCTCTACACATCAAGAATTTATCAAAATACTGAACCATGTTCAGAAAATTATCCTACTTATACTCTTATAAATGATCCTTTCACTTTGATTAAAAACAAACATTCTCAATTTAATCTCAAAAATTCATAATTTTCCATGGACAGATAAAGGAATGTCTTAGGAATCCAAAGCTTTAAAAACCAAATCAATCGGATGTCGGACGAAAAAGTTATGGTCAAAAGAATGGAAGAAAATTTAATTAAAATAATAAACAATAGCCGGCTCGCGATCGCGACGCCGAGGCCAGAAGGGTCGGCTCACAGTCGCGAAGGCTCGCGAGTGTGAGCCTCGAAGAAAAGGGCCAGCTCGCGATCGCGAAATGGTTATGGCTTCGATTTTCTTTTTTCTTTTTTTTCACAAAACTACTGAATTTCAAAAATTCATAACTTTTCACTCAAAACTCTAAAAATTGTAAACTTGGTATCAGTAGAAAGATCAAAGGAAGCTCTACAACTTCCATGAAGGACTTAAAAAGCAATTCCAACTCTAAAGGGGTCAAAAACTCACTCAAACCTTCTGTCCAATATCATGTCACCCTAAATAGTCACATAACTTCTAAAATTTTTGTCTTTCAACTCCAAAGTGCAAACATGTCATATTTTATATCAATAAAAAGATCAGAAAGCAACCCACAACTTTCATGAAGGACAGAAAAATCAATTTGGCCCCTAAAGGAGTCAAAAACTACTTCAAAGTTTCTGTCCACTAATGATCATACCAAAATAGTAACATAAACTTCTAAAAAATCATAACTCTACATTTCATGGTCCAAAAATTCCATACTTTACATCAATGAAAAGATCAAAACATAATCTAAAACTTTCATGAAGCACTTCAAAGAAACTTCAACCTTTAGCTAAGTCAATTTTTCAATCAAAGTTTCTGCCCTGTTGAAAACACCTAAACAAAATCCAAACTTTCAAATTTCACATCTTTCAATTCCCACATCCAAAAATTGCATCCTTTATAGCGTCGGAAAGATTGAAAGACAAGCTACAACTTTCAAGTAGATCACTTACTCCAATTCAAACTACCTTAGTACAGAAATTGGCCTCAAAACAGTATACACAAACTTACCCTAGTGATCATTTCCAAAAACAAAGCAACAATACTACTTAAATTTGAAAGATCATAACTTTCAATCCCGATATCAAAAAAATATCATACTTTATGGCGATAGAAAGCTCTCAACAGAAGCCACAAGTTTCATGAAGATCATTTTCTCAAAATCTGCTTAAATAAAAAGTCAACTCTCTATTACTATTCATCCCTAAAAAGTCCAACTTTCTTAATTCTCCAAATTCTCACACTTTTTCTAATTCTTTCTTACTTTTTAACTCCATTTAAAGCAATTCATTCACTATAAATTTCATAGCACCCTCAAAGTCATCAAAAACCCAAAATCAAATTTTCTCATACCTTCCAAAATTTCATACACTTACAAAATAACACAATCATGCACAATAAAAAAATCCTTGAATTCTCATGATTCCACTACCCAATTCGTCATTTAATAGTCATTTTACCAATGCTAATATTGGACCTCAAACTTTTAGTAAAAATTAGAAATATTAAAATGATTTTAAATGAGTGTTTTTGTATATGAATTGTGTTATAGATGTTATTGTGCCTTAAGGAAATTGATGAGAAAAGAAATTGATTAGTTTTGATGACCTTGATATTTGAGTAGATTTGTATGGGTTAGGAAAGTTAAAGCGAATGAGTTGATTGAAATGAAAGATGAAAATCAAGAAATAAAGAGAAAAGGTGTGAGAATTTGAAGAATTAAAAAAGTTTGACTTTTTGTGGATGAATAGTTGACTTTTTGATTTAGGCAGAATTTGAGATAGTGATCTTCATGAAAGTTATAGCTTGTCTTTCAATCTTTCCGACGCTATAAAGTATGCAATTTTTTATGTGAAAATTGGAAGATGTGAAATTTGAAAGTTTGGATTTTGTTTAGGTGTTTTTAACAGGGTAGAATCTTTGATTGAAAAATTAACCTAGTTAGAGGTTGAAATTGCCTTTAAGTGCTTCATGAAAGTTTTAGATTATGTTTTGATCTTTCTATTTATGTAAAGTATGCAATTTTTGGACCATAAAATGTGAAGTTATGATTTTTGGAAGTTTCTGTTACTGTTTTGAGATGACAAGTTTCGGACAGAAACTTTGATTAGAAATTTGACTCCCTTAGAGGTCAAATTGACTTTTCTATCCTTTAATGAAAGTTGTAGGTTTTTTTTTATCTTTACATTGATATAAAATATGACATGTTTGGACCTTGGAGTTGAAAGATACAAATTTTAGAAGTTATGTGGTTATTTGGGATGACATGATTTTGGACAGAATCTTTGAGTGGGTTTTTGACCCCTATAGAAAAGGATTTTATTTTTTAAGTCCTTCATGGAAGTTGTAGAGCTTCCTTTGAGCTTTTTATTGATACCAAATTTGTCAAATTTGGAGTTCGGGAACAAGAGTTATGAATTTTTGAAATTCAGTGGTTTAAAAAAAGGAAAATCAAAGCCTAAGCCATTTCGCAATCGCGAGCTGTTCACGATCGCGAACTGGCCCTTGTGATCTCAAGCCGGCTGCTCTGTGATTTTTAATTTTTAGTTATTTAAATTTTTCTTCCATTCTTTTGCTTATATCTTTTCCGTCCGATATCCAATTGACTTAATTTTCGAAGCGTTGGATTCCTAAGACATCCCTCTATGTCTCCATACCAAGTTTATGATTTTTGAAATTAAATTGAAAAGGATTGATGAAATCAAAGTGAGAGAATTAATTATAAGAGTATAAGTTGGATATTTTCTGAACATGGTTCAGTATTTTGAAAAATTCTTGGGTTGTGGAGATCCAACTGAACTGATGCTTATTGCAAAATAAAATAGAGACATGGGGCTACAAGTCATATGAAGGAAGTGAATTTCAATTTAGCCCCTAAGATGTTCAACTTCTGAGTCGAAGTTGGTGTTGGTTTTGAGTCTTGGATTAGTAAGAGTTGAACGTATTTTGGCCATAGTTTCTTCATTTCTGAACTGAATTGAGTGTTTTTGGTGTCGTTAGAATTGTGAGACAATGAGGAACATTTCTCTAGAAGAAAGTTTTAGTAAATTCCTTCAATTTGATGATGTAAAAAATGTCCTAAGCTAATTGTGATTTTAATGTTATTTGGGACTTGGTTGTATTTTTATGATTTTGAGGACTTAATTAGCATGTTAATATGAGAAATTAACATGTTAATTTATGTAAGATCATATGGCATAAGTTTATTGGAGTTTTAAATTAAAGTGTTAGAAGACATAAGGGCAAATTTGGAAGGTTACTTAAGTTATAAAGTTAAAAGGCTTTTAAGGAAGGGCATGTAGCTATTTTTGATTTCTTTAATGAAAAGTGAAGTTAGGCTGTCGTTTAAGAGGAAGCAAATGCACGAAAATGAGGAAAGAAAGAAAGAACAAAAAAAGAAAGAATAAGAGAAGAGAGAAGTGGTTTCGGTGGAGAAAAAGGAGAAAGAAGAAGAATAATGTTAGGTTTCGATTTTCAGGAGTTTTCAAGAAAGTTTTGAGGTAGATTCAAGAGGGGAAAATGAAGAGGAGCTCAAAAGCTCTATTCCAAGCCAAGAAAATCCAAAATTTATGAAGATTTAAGGTAAGAGATGTTTTTGATCTTTGATTTTTTGATGAGATTTTGGTTTAGATAGTTTAAGAATATTATGGGATTGGATTTTCTAAAGTTAATTTTAGTGATTATGCCCTATATGATGTTCAATTTAGGATGGTTCTAAATTAGAGATTTTTATCTTGAATTAGCGATTTAAGTGAGGCTTTGGTGAAATTGAAGCTTTGGACAAGTTTCAAGCATGGATTTAAGGTGGGTACCATATTTATATTTTGATTTATAAGTCAATTATGTGGTTTCAAAAAATCAAGAAGAGAAACGTTTTTGAACTTTTTTATTATTTTCGAATGATTAAATTCATTGTTTTGAAATGATTTAAGAAATTGCAAAAAATTGTTTAAAATAACTTTGTGTTTGAATGATTTTGATAAATTGATAAAATTTCTGAGATTCATTATTTATGAATGAATTGATAAATTATGAAAATAGTTGCATTCTTTGCTTGTGATTAATTGCGCATTTTTAATTATGTGAAATTGTGACTTTATGAATGATTTGGAAATTGCT
>JAOQMR010001438.1:0-11218 GCA_027563865.1 Erythroxylum pelleterianum | reverse complement strand
ATGAGTTCAAGTATCAGATGATGAAGGAATTTGAGATGACTGACTTGGGTTCTTTACGATACTTTCTTGGTCTTGAAATAAAGCAAGAAGCTGATGGTATCTTTCTATCTCAGGAGCTCTATGCCACAGAATTGCTTCGAAAGTTTGGTATGTTATATTGTACACCGGTTAGTACTCCTTTAACTGTTAATGATAAATTTGTTACTAGAGATGGAGAAGGAGCAGCTAATCCTACATCGTATAGAAGTCTTGTTGGCTGGTTAATTTACTTAACACATACAAGGCCCGACATTGCCTTCTCAGTTAACACCATCTCTAGGTTTATGGAGAAGCCATCACAAGTACATTTTGGAGCTGCAAAACGGATTTTACGATATGTTGTTGGTACAATAAGTTATGGGATTTGGTATGCTGCCGACTTGAATGTACAATGTGATGGAAAATTATATGGGTACTCGGATTCTGATTTTGCAAGTTGTATTGATGATCGAAGAAGTGTGTCAGCTCATGTTTTCACTTTAGGGTCAGGAGCTATTGCGTGGAGCTCCAAAAAGCAGCCTATAACAGCTCTTTCCAGCACTGAAGCAGAGTATGTAGCGGTGGCTTTTGCAGCATGTCAGGCTGTTTGGTTGAGAGGTATTCTGAATGACTTACAACAACAACAAAAGGCAGCAACTGTTATTTTTTGCGACAACAAATCGACTATTTTCATGACTAAAAATCCAGCGTTACATAGTCGAACTAAACACATAGATACACGACTACATTTTGTCAGAGATTTGGTGGTTGGAAGAGTTGTGGATGTCCAATACTGTAGCACTCATGATCAGTTAGCAGATATTTTGACGAAGTCATTGTCAAAGGAGAAATTTCTTATGTTTAGAACCTTGCTTGGAGTGTGTAATTTCGAATCACGGCAGGGTGTTGAATTGTGATTCTGAAACCGTCAACAAGCTGTCATATTCTTTAGGAACTGTTACTTTCTACTTTATTGGTCAATAATTGCTGCTGTAATTATAGACATCAATGATTCCGTTTCGTTTCCCTTTATGTTTTTGCCTATTTAAAAGGCTTCTCTTCTTTAATAAAATGCAGAGTATTACGACAATATTCTTCTCTGATTCTTTCATTTACTGTCTAATTATCAACATTGTCCTTCCTCATTGCTTCCAACCATTTTGTTTGGGTCCTTGGTAGCTTCTCTGTAACTCTTTGGTTCATTACCTGCCATGATTGTTTCTGGGAATTAGGAAAGCTCTGCCAGAGTTACTGAACTTATCATATGAAATATAATATGTTGTAGGATGAACCTTACCTGGTGTGTGCTAACAAATTAATGATTGTGGAGAGACGTATTTAATACCTGGGTATTCATAATCATCTAAATATTTCGGTAGGCAATGAGTTCTTTGTGGTTGATCACCAATGGAAACAACTAGTTGAATTTCATTTCCTTGGCTTACACAGGTACCATCATTATTCTCTATATCTTCGAAGCTAAAAGGATACAAATTGATGAGCCTAGATGAAGGCTTACTCCTTTGTGGCGCTTCTAAACTATAACCTTAAGGAATGGTCACGTCCTCTTGAGTATATGCAACCTTTTGCGGTGAGAGATTTCTCACTTCATCACCGTGTCCCATTTCATCATTACTATGAGCCAACATATCATTATGTCCCATCTTTAAGTAGTCCAGATCTTCTGTCCAATATTATAGTGTCTTATTGTGTCCAATAAATCTTAGCCATTTATTTATGTGAGTCCCGCAAAATAAATGACTGAAATTTCATAAGACAGAATAAAACAGAATAATATTGGACAGAGGATCTAAATTCATCCCCAAGCTCTCCTCCATTGCTAAGCCCACTTCCCTCTTTATAAGGGAATGCATAATCATAAAATACTACGTCCCCTGATATAAAGATATTTCCCGCGTCTATGCTGTCATCCTTTTTTACGATATGAGTACTAATAAATATACATCGATTTGCTCACTTGTCAAATTTATTTGGTTTTTGCCCTAGTCTCTTTGTCTAGTAAAGACATCTAAATACCTAAAATTGAGACAAAGTAGGAGTTTTTCCAAATAAGGCTTTGACAGGCATTCTCTCTAACACGGTGGAAGGTGATCCACACTATGCGGAAGAAGACGGGTAGAATCGGCTACTTAGCCATCAAGGTAGATCTCGAGAAAGCATATGATCAGCTTCGGTGGCAGTTTATTCAGGAGACTCCGGAAGATATTGGCCTCCCGGAATCCTTGATTTGGGTCGCTATGCAATGTGTTAGCAAGGGTCTCCTTCGGAGTCCTTCTAGCCTGCGCGTGGACTCCGGCAGGGTGACCCTCTTTCTCCCTACTTGTTTGTCCTTTGTATGGAGCGTTTGGGCCATCTCATCTCGGCGGAGGTTGCTGCGGGGCGGTGGAAACCGATTAAGCTGGGTCACACGGGCCCACCCCTCTCCCATCTGTTCTTTGCTGATGACCTGGTTCTTTTCGCTGTAGCTGAGGACAACCAAGTGCAACTTATCACACGTACGCTAGACACTTTCTGTCAAGCGTCAGGGTAGACCGTGAACAGAGACAAAACTCGAGTTTTTTTTCTCCAGGAACGTTTCTCGGGACACTGCGCACCGCCTTAGCCAAGCGCTTAGGGTTGCTAGCACAAATAATCTCAGGCGGTATTTAGGCGTCCCTTTGATTCACGAGCGGACGACCAGGAGGACCTATCAATACCTCCTGGATAATGCCCAGAAAAAGCTTACCGGGTGATGCGCCAGGATGTTGTCTTTAGCCGGCCGGGTTACTCTAACCCAGGCCGTGCTTTCCGTATTGCCTCTGTTCACAATGCAAACGGTTAGACTCCCGCGCCTTTTGTGCGACGAGCTGGAAAAAATCATGCGTAACTTTGTCTGGGGATCCTCGTCGGATCACCGTAAGCAGCACCTGGTCAATTGGGAGTCGATCTGTCGGCCTAAGAAGAAGGGGGGCCTCGGCATCAAACGTATCTGTTCTATGAATGACGCGTTCTTGGCGAAATTGGGGTGGGGTTTGATTTGTAACCCTACGGCTCTTTGGGTTCAAATCCTTCGGGCTAAATATCGGCTCGATCCTACCCACCTTCCCCTCACTCTCTCCAGGCCTGGGGCTTCAGCTGTTTGGCAAGGGGTTTCGGCTGCCTGGAATTAGGTCCAACAATGCACACATTGGAATCTAGGGAATGGAAGGCGGGTGCTATTGTTGGCTGGACAACTGGCTGGACAGGTGGGGCACCCTTATCCACTGGGCTTCCTCTCTGGTCCTGCCCACCCTCCGCTTAGCTACTGTTATGGACCTTACGCTTGAAGGAGGTGAGTGGAACTGGCCGGCGTTCCAACAGTATCTTCCGACAATGCTTTGCCTGGATCTTGCGAACGTCGGCTCTCTTGATGAGCGGCAGGGGGAAGATACACTGAGGTGGGGTCCTACCCCCCACGGTGGGTTCACTGTGGCGTCTGCATATGAGCTCATCGAGGACCTTCCCCCCGACGGTCGGCCCAGTCTGTGGAAAATTATCTGGAAATGGCCGGGCCCACAACGAATTCGCTCGTTTCTGTGGCTGGTGGCCCACCACAAGCTCCTGACCAATCTCCAGCGTGTGAGTCACCATATTGCCCTCGATAGTAGCTGCCCATTCTGTGGGCAGGAGGAATCCACTACTCACGTAGTTCGGGACTGCCCCTGGGTTCAGGAGATCTGGCGCAAGTTCTCGCCGGCCGTGTTGATGGCCGTTTTTTCCAGCAGGATGTGGCCTCTTGGCTCTCTAGTAACCTCACCAAACATGATCTGGTGCAGCAGGAAGCGTGGGCGACAGTCTTTGGAGTCACTTCTGGTTCCTCTGGCAATGGCAAAACCGGAGCGTCTTTGAGCCGAGCTTTGCTTGGCTGGCCGAAGGTCACCGACTTATCTTGGATTATGTTGGTTGAATTGCCCATGCAAGGATGATGGTGAATTGCGTTGTTCCGGCGCCCAGTCTTTCGGTGGGGACATTAGTGGGTTGGCGGCCACCAGAGGAGGGCTGGGTCAAAGTCAATACTGATGGAGCCATGCACCCTACGACCCAGCTGATTATCGCGGGGGGTCTGCTTCGCGATTGGACTGGGGCGTGGCAGGGCAGTTTCCACCAGACCATAGGTCAGGGTTCGCCGTTAGAGGCCGAGTTATGGGGAATGCACTCAAGTCTCACGCTGGCGTGGGATTTGGCTTATCGCCAACTTGTGGTCGAGGTTGATTCCCTGGAGGTTATTAATATCCTTTCTGATCCTTCTGTGGATCTGACCGCGGTTTCTGTTTTGGTGACAGGTATTCATCAGCTGCTGCGCAGGGAGTGGACGGTGCAGCTCCAACATGTCTTCAGAGAAGGCAACCAGTGCGCGGACAACCTTGCTCGCCTCGCTGGAGTTTTTAGCCCGGGCCCGGGCTTTCACTTCCTTCACAAGCCCCCTTTTGGAGTCCAGGAGCTCGTCCGCGCGCGATGCTGTAGGCGTTGTGTACCCCAGAGCGACGCTGTAGCTTAGCTAGTGTGGATGTTTTTTCCTCTGTAAACAAATATATATATACCATGTGGCCAATATATATTCCCCCTAAAATTTTAAAAGTAACCTTGCTTGAAATCTTAAAGTTTTGACTACCTTTTAAATATGCATGTGCTTTCTCTCCACACTACTGTTTTGTTGTGGAGTCTCGGCTAGAGAGGTTTGATGTAAGATCTCATGTTCATTAAAGTATTTCGTCAAGGGTCTTAAAAACTCAGATTCATTATAACTTTGAACTCTTTGTATTCTACACCAAATTGTCTTTTAACCATGGATAAGAAAGAATGAAGCACCTAATTAATTTCATATTTGTACCTTAGAAAATAAACCCACATGGCTCTACTATAATCATTCACTATCTTCAAAAAATAATTTGCCCTATAATATATGAGGGCAAAATACTTTTCCACAAATAACAATGTATCGAGCCAATAATATGTGAGGCTTTATTATCACTTAATGAAAAAAGAGTTTTAGTCTGTTTGGCTCTATGACAAACTTAATATTTCTTAGTATGAAATCTAGTAGATTTAAAATCACATATCTTAGAAGTTATCACATGATGGGAAGCTACAAATGATAAAATCAACAATTAGCTCCTTACAGATATACTGATCATCACATTTCTTCTTACCTAAATGAGTTATTAAGACTATAGAATGAGAAATTAGGAGATTCTTATAGGCCTGTGAAAGGGATGGGAGTTATCACTCAAAGGTTGCTTAGAATGAGGTTTGCTCTCCATTAGCTGAAGAGGGTTTATGAATTTTCTCAATTGGATTAATTAATCAAGTTTTATTGAGGAAGAGGCTTTAGAGGTTAATGGGATATGAAAATGACCTTTGGATTAAGTAGGTATAAACCTAAAATTTAAAAGGTAGAAGTTTGTGGAAACTTTAAATCAAGTTTTATTACTCCTAACATATCAAACAATTACTAAAGTTGAGAACCTCTATTGAAGAACATATAAAATGTAAGATTGGGGATGAAAAAACAACCTCTATTTTCTATTACAATTGGAGTTTGGTTGGCCCCTTATTCAAAAATCAATAAGTAGATCCTTAAAAAGTAAGATTAAAAGTGATGCTAATATGGAAACATGGGTGAGAGGTAATCAGTGGAATGGTGTACCAAATGCAGTAGTACATTTCCTCCCTCTTTATAGCCCAGTTCAAATAGAAATGATGAGTATTTATAGATTGGTACAAGATCTAGTCAGTACATTAACTATTCTTATAGGAAAATAATAAGAACTAGAGGGGAAATCCAAACTTGGAATAGAGTAGTTTGGATGCCATTAATATATTATAGTTCCTAAACAAGTCTAATATGTGTCTATTTTGCAAAAGGGAAGCAAGAACAATGACACACATTTTCTTTAGGTGCATATTCTCTAATGGGATTTAAAGTACAATCAAACATTTATGCCATCGAGATAGGGTCGGTGATGAATTTCAAGAACTATTTGAATGGTTCTTATCATGTATCCTCCCAAAGTATGACAAGGCACTACTGTTGATGGCATTTGCAACCGATCTCTATAAACTATAGGATGAAGAATGCTAGATGCTATTAAGAAGTTGAAAAATTGGAAGCATAACAAGAAGCTGAGAAAATCTAGCGGGCTAAAGAGTAGATAATGTTAAATTCATATGCAAGCAATTGCAACATGTTACTAGTAACTCATAGAGAATCTGTTAAACTACTAACATTTCCAAATTCACATACAACATCTAAAGCACTGATTAAAAAACATATAAGGAGCAAACAAGACAAATTTAAGAAACATGCATATAGGGAATCCAAAGAATAGTGTGGTGAGGAGACTTATAGGTGCCATATAATCACACAAGGGTATAGTTAAAGCTTTAAAGAGAGCTATGCAAAAGTCAACTTAGGGAAAACAAGGAGTAAAGTTAGTTCTTCGGAAGTAGACCAACAATGAAGGAGGTTACATAAGGTAACAACCAACATAAAAAGATGATGATTTATGTCTTAACACAAGGGAACCATGTAACAGGTGATAAGGACATATAGAGTGGAAACACTATAATACTAGTTATGTAATGCTTTTTTCTTGGACTTGTTTTCTTAATGTAGCAAGTGGTTAGTAATCTGGTGTAGAGACCTGTCTATAAGGGTTTCTTCCCATGTTTTAAACTCATTTTTCCTACAAGGAATAAATCATTTATTTAAATTTATAAAAATTGCTTAGGAGCTATGGGAATAATGCTATTCACACTTAACAAACAGTCTAAATGGTCTAAACATTCCTAGCCAAAACTATAGTTATTTTTCTCTCTCATATCTTTAATTTTTATGTCTACACTATGCCATGTGGGATCATCTTTAATATCTAACAACATCCTCATCAATATTGTAAATAACTTGTTTATTGTTGTATGTGTAATGTGCATATGTTTCACTTAATGTTTTGCTATATTTATATTTAAATTTCCTTAATTCGAAATTGCATTTAGTTTTTATTTAATTTTAAAGGTAATTTTATACATATATTACTTTGGAATTGATTTTTGCTAAGGATATAAGAGTTTTACATGTCAATACAAGAAAAAAATTCATCTTTGATGGTCTCAAACATAGGTATATTACAACTCATATCCCTTTTTAAACATAAGAAGTGGATGTGAAGACTAGACATGACCATATTTGCTTTTGAAAATAATAATTGATGACAGTCTTTTACATGGGTACATCAAAACTCGTGTTAAGTGCAAAAAATTATAGTGTAATATATGACTTCCTTCATGAGTATGTTAGAGCTTATGTTCCTCTTTAGATAGAAAATTACATTTATAGTGCTAAATATGATCATGTTCCAAACCATATTCATAGTAGAAATAATTATTTAAAGAGTGGGAAAAATCTAGTTAGAATAGGATTTTGAGAGTTTATAGTTATAATGCTAAATATGATCATGTTCCAAACCATATTCATTGTAGAAATAATTATTTAAAGAGTGGGAAAAACCTAGTTGCTTAACCAATATCCCAGCTGATTCACTTTCTCGCCTCCCTTCTAGCTCCCTCCATTCCCTACTTACTAGACTAGTTGTTGCCATCTTAGAGGGTCTTCGACAAATTTATAAGATCTATCCTCCATCACTTACCCTTCTCAACTCTCTTAAGAAAGACCCTGTTGCCCACCCTTATTATTCTGTCGTTGATGATCTTGTGTTGTACAAAAATCGAATTCTTGTTCCTGTCGATTCTGCTTTCCACTCCTTACTTTTACATGAATTTCATAGTTCCTCTATTGGAGGGCATGCTAGGATTCAACTTACATTAGCCAGAATTGCATCCCAATTTTATTGGTCGATAATACGAAAGATTGTCATTTAATCGAGCACCACAAGGCTTGTTACAACCTCTGCCTATTCCAGGTGGATTATGAGATTATATATCACTTGACTTTATCACTCATCTTCCTTTGTCTCAGGGAAAATCAACCATTTTGGTAGTGATCAATTGCCTCTCAAAATAGGCTCATTTTTTAGCTCTTTCTCCTCATTTTACAGCTTCCATTTTCCCATTAAATATCATTTTTGATAGAGACCCTATCTTTATGAGTCATTTTGGCAGGATTTATTCCAATCATAACGCACAATTTTGGCTTTGAGTAGTGCATACCATCCACAAATGGATGGTCAGAGTGATGTTTTGAATCGCTGCCTCGAGGATTATTTGCGAGCTTTTACAGCAGCCAATCCGAAGCCTTGGTTCTCATATCTTCATTGGGTTGAATACAATTACAATACCTCCTTCCAATCGGATATTCGAATGACGCCGTATGAAGCTATTTATGGTAGGCCTCCTCTTACATTGCGTGACTATATCTTTGGTCATACCTCTATTGCTACATTAAAGGATGCATGCTCCAATCGCAAGTTTTGCTAGCCAAGTTGCAATTTAACCTCCAACGAGATCAACTTCACATGCATAATTTAGCTAATGCTAAACGCATTGACATGGAATTCTCGGTTGGAGACTGGGTTTTCTTAAAGCTCCAACCGTACTGCCAATCCACCTTTGCTCATTGTCAATCTAACAAGCTATCCCGACGATTTTATGGCCCATTTCAAATCCAAAAACGCATTGAAAAAGTTGCATATCACCTCTCCCTACCAGTTAAAGCTAAAATACACAACATTTTTCATGTTTCTCTCCTAAAAAAATGTATTGGAGCTTCTCTCACTCAACCATCTCCTTTACCTTCACAATTCATCAACTCTCAACCATTGCTTTTACCAACAAAAGTCGTAGCCACTAAAACAGAAATTCATCGTAGAACCCTTATTCCTCAACTCCTAATTTGCTGGGAAGTACAACCATCATCAGAAGCTACCTGGGAATAATTGCATGAATTCAGCAAAGACTATCCTAATTTCAACCTTGAGCACAAGCTTGCTATTGACAAAGGGAGTATTGATGCAGAATCAGGAAATATAATTTAACCCATTGAGCTTCGTAGATCTTATAGGACCCATATCAAACCAGCAAAACTACGTGATTACGTATAAATATCATAATACGAATAATTTTGTTATTTTATCATTTTAGTATTTCCAAACAATGAGTTGTCAGAGAGGAATTGTAACAGAATTCTGTTGTAAAACACAACTATATATGGGAACAAAAAGAAAAGAAAGGGCAGAGAATAATTATTTGTTTCTTTTGTTACTCTTCTTGTTTTACTTCCTTTGTTCTTTTATTTTCCCCTTAGCTAGTTGCTAGCTAGCGCAACATAAACCATATGTAGAGTAATGTACATTTGACTTGACTCTAATGAAAACATGGATATATAACAACAATAGACATGGTTTTGAATAAAATTCTAATTTAAATTGAATGTAGGGTGGAAGAAATGGAAAACATAGACACCCATAAATTTTAATAAATTTATAATCAGGAATCTTATTATATAACTTTCAATAAGGTGATTTGAAATTGAGAATTGGTGTTATGGTATGGTTAATTAAATATATGGCTATAGCAAAGGCATGTTCCCAAAATTGAAGTGGTTGTGAGGTATGTGCAAGAAGAGGTAGACCTATAGAAATAATATCTTTATGCCTTCTTACAAAGATGTCCTTTTCGTTACGTATGTGAGGGCAACGGTGTTATGTGAGGGCAACGATGTTGATGAATTATTCCCAACTAATTGAAGAAAGAAGTGAGTGAGTGAAATTCTCCCCACAGTTTGTTTAGACACGCTTAATTTTGGAGTTGAATTGTTCTCTGAGTAGAATCCTACCTTGCAAATCCTTAGCAAGACATCCATGACGGTCAAAAAACATAGCCATCTTATTATCTAAAATAAATTTGAAAACTAAGCAAATTTTTAGAAATAGTAGGAATATGTTGAACTTCCTTTAAAATTAAATTTCTTTTTGATGAAGAAATAAAACATGTACCAGTATTAAAGATTGATAAAAGCTCATCGTTTCTGACTTGTACTTCTATCCGCACTGTTATAATTGGCATGGCCTGAAAGATTGTTCAAATTAGGGGTAATGTGTGCCATGATGGATTATATCTTGGAGGTGTCGAATACTAGGTTGAGCTATACCTATTAGACTGATGATTAACTCCATGCAAAGATTGATTAATATTAGGTGATGGTTGATTAACATCAGGTGGTGATGAAGCCATGAATGCCAACATCGTGTTTGGTTGATTGGCAGTAAGGCCTTATTGAACAGTTGCCAACACTGAATTGCCATGTTCCTATTTTCATCACATATTTGACACTTAATGTCGTCCTTAGTACGACTTTGACTGCCTCTACCTTCATTTCCTTGATTAGGAGAATCACCATGACCTTGATTGTTTCTACCCTTTCCATGATCATGGCCTTGGTTAAATTGTCTCTGTGAATTATTGGCTGAGTGAGTTTAAAAGTATTGATTCAAGACCTATTGTTAAGTTTCCTCGTTTATGAGCAAAGCCTCTCATTATATCAACATTCATGGGCATATTAGCAATTTGTACCAACATAACCATACTTAACAACTAAAGTCGTTCACGATATGCATGACTAATTCTCTTTTAGAAATTATGGCACCTACAGACGCTAGTTGATTGGTGATTGTTTTCTTTTAATTCACATATTAGTAGCACCTTGTTGAAGTGAAGCGAACTGATAGTGCCATTGAGGAGAGACAGAACTCTTGAGTCTCTTGGAGGTTTAAACACACTTTCAAGTTTCTCCTACTGTAGCACCTCCTTACCGCAGGGTACGAACCGGGACGCCCGGAGGTCATTTCGGTTCATATCCTACGATAAAGGCGCACTACGAATGATCACTACAATTCTTCACATGGCATCATTTGAATATTTGCTAGAAAGCACCAATAGAATTTCATCATATTTTTGAAACTAAAAGTTTCCTCATTTCATTACTCAAAATAAAACTTTACAATGTTATAATCAATCCTTAATATACATAGATTTACAAAGTCTAGTACACGGTCTCTATAAGACTGAGGAAACTATACATGACACACTAACTAGGTCATCCAAAAGTATTCCAGCTGACCGACCTTTGCGCCATAGCTTCACTTCACTGCACACTCTATGAGGTAGTGGAGCCACTCTATTCCTTAGCTGTCTATCGGTCCTGAAA
>JAOQMR010001365.1:0-11226 GCA_027563865.1 Erythroxylum pelleterianum | reverse complement strand
CATGAATTAAGAGTCAAAAAGTATATTAACAGTTATGAAAGTGTAGCCAATTTATATGATTAATTTGGGTTCAATCACATGTACAATTATTTTCATATGCAAAACTTCAACTATTCACGTTTATATGTATGACATATTATACATGCGCATAGAAAAATGCATTTCTAAGCTCTCATTAATCACTCATATTTACTATTCTAGCCTCCGAGGATGTTACAACATAAGTTGCCACGTGTGCTTCTTCCAAAATTTCTCTTCTCGGATCATCAACATCAGGTACACACAATCTCTGCTTCAACTATAAAGTATCATCTCCCAGCTCAAACTCAAAATTCAAATTTTGTTTCACTTCTCAGTAAGCTTCACAAATTCTAGATCATTACTCCGAGCTTTTTTGATTCTTTCATGTAATATTGGCCTAAGCTTCAGTGTAGCTAATAGTACTTCATTTTGTCCCAATTTTAACTTAACATTCAACGCTTTCAGTTGGATTAAGCTCGATAACCTTAAAATTTGAATCTGTGCCACATTGCTATTAGACTTTCTACTTAATACATCCGCCACCATATTAGCTTTACCAGGATGATACTTAATTGTACAATCATAATCTTTCAGTATCTCAATCCATCTCCTCTATCTCATATTCAATTCCTTCTGACTCAACAAATGTTTCAAACTTTTAGGATCTGTGAATACCTGAAATGTCTCTCCATACAGATAATGTCTCTAAATCTTCAACGTAAATACCACTGCGACCAATTCCAAATCATAAATCGAATAATTAAATTCATGAGGCCCCAACTGTCTCGATGCATGTGCAATTACTCTGTCATACTGCATCACAATACATCCTAACCCTTAGTGCGAAGTATCACTATATACCACATATCCTCTAGAACCAAATGGAATAGCTAAACAAGTGTTGTAGTCAATTGGTGTTTTAACTCCTCAAAACTCCTTTAGCATTCATGAGTCCATTTGAAAGGTACATTCTTCCTTAAAAGCTTTGTCAAAGGGGATGAGATCAATGAAAACCCCTCAACAAACCTCCTATAATAACCAGTTAATCCAAGAAAACTCCAGATCTCAGACACATTTCTTGGGGCTTCCCACTTCATCACTACTCCAACTTTCTTTAGGTCCACTTGTATTCCCTGTTGATCGCGGCTCTATCGTTTTGATCTAAGATCAACTCTTGGGAACCGAATCAAAAATAATAAATACCAAGGATTGCAGTATAGGATGCAACCTCGGGTCATTTCACTTAATCGAAACCGACGAAAAAGGTTTAAGCTAGCTTATAGTCAAAATTGCAATTAAAGTTGATAAAAAAGGGGGCTTTGCATGTTGATCAAAATTGAGGAAAATAACTAAAATTAAAGAAAATTGTAAAAAGTATCTTTTTGGGTTTTTGGGGAAATGCAATTGAAAATTCAAACAATATTCAAATGAGATAAAGTCCTCTTGAAAACGAGCTTAGGCTATCAATGTTCAAATCAAATTATCAGGGAGTGTATTCCACTAAGTTTTCAAATGATCAATCCTAAAGGACTCTTTAGGTCCAAGGTTTTAATTAATGAACTCTATTTCTTAAAACCTTGTTAAAAGCATCTTAGTGTGTGAAATGGACAAGTTAATGCAAGTGATCAATCGGATTAAGCATAATTATCTATATCAAACACAACTAGGCAGATAAGGAGGATTAATGCAATCACCAAAATACATATATGAGACTTCATATATTAATCATCAAATTTCTACATATAACAAGGTCCAAATCACAAAACATTGTTCAACACATGCTTAAACTCTAACTATGCATCTCTAACTATACTACCACCTAACTCAGCGATTTACAATAATATAATTAAATGTTGACAATGTGGGTCACTCCCCTTTGAAGTCTCGATGAACTCAAGCCATTGCTTTCAAGAGGTCGGAAGCCTTTAGTCGTGCATAACTCCAAGGATCTCCATCAATGCTGAAGTCCTAACGTTACTCATGACTGCAGAGACTGATGGTGGGGATGATGATGAAGTGTCCGGCGATAGTAGGTGATGATTGGAGATGGAAAAATGATGGTGGCGGTAAGATGGAGAGTGTTCGGTGTCTCTGGCTACCGAATGGTATATGTTGTAGTCGATCAGACTGTATTTATAGCCAACCCCCTTTAACCTAATTTGGCAAGTTTTTAAAGTAAAGGAGTCGGGTAGGGTCGGTACAGTGAGAGAAATTTCTATTTGTAGTCCGGGTATCCATCTGCACATCGCGACGAGTGAATTATTTGACGTTGAATTATTTGACGTTGCAACGTCAAATAATTCACTCGTCGCGACGTGCTGCTCTAGCTCACTCGCCGCGACGTGTTGACTTGGGCTCGCTCGCCGCGGTGAGGAGGTCGGTGTGCGCCGCGGGGTGTTTTCGTCTGCATGCGCCGCGACGTGCGTGAAGGACCTCACACCCTGTTGACTTTCTCATCTCTTACATTATAAAATAGCAATTTGCAGTATCAATTGTCCTTAGAAAAAATTATAAAGCAATTAATGTCAATTTGCAACAATTTTACTAACAAATTGCAATTAATAAGAGCTCATTATAAGGAACTGATTTAAGCGCAAAAAGTCACAAATAGGTGTCAAAAAGTGCATTAATAGTTATGAAAGTGCAGCCAATTTATAAGATAACTTGGGCTCAATCACCTGTCCAGACATTATGTGACCTAAGAATACTACTTGATCAAGCCAAAATTCACACTTATTGAACTTAGTATACAACAGCTTTTCCGTCATTATCTATAATACTAGCCTCAAATGCTTAGAATGTTTTTCTCTATTCCTCAAATACATCAAAATGTCATCAATGAACACAATCACAAAATGATCTAAATAATGTTGGAATAACTTATTCATCAGCACCACAAAAGCTACCAGAGCAATTGTCAACCCAAAAGGCATCACTAAAAACTCAAAGTGTCCATATCTAGTCCTGAATGCACTCTTAGGTACATTAGCTTCTGTTATCTTCAACTGATAGTATTCTGATCTCAAATCTAACTTAAATCTTTGGTAATGGGTACTTATTCTTCACTGTCACCTGATTTAACTGTCTATAGTCAATACACAATCTCAGGGTCTTACCCTTCTTCTTCACAAACAAAAGCGAAGCTCCCCAAGGTGACACACCAAGTCTAATAAAACCTATAACATCCCGTTAATGAGACTTGAATTGTGTATTATGAGAAATTAGAAAGTACAATTCATGCTTATGCTAAATATGACATGCACATTTTTGCACATTAATATGATTATACATGCATTCATGATATTTTCGGGTATAATTGAGTTATTAATGCAATTAAATTGTGATTTGGCAATTTTGGTAATATTTCAGGTATTTTAGAAGTTTTTGTGAATTTTTGAAAATTTGGTGTAATTTTTGGACTAAAGAAAATATTAAATAATGGACCAATTATATAGTAACACCTGGCAGTGATGTACTTATGACATATGGCTTACTTATATGGTGACAAGTGGTTGATTGTTTGGGTGACATGTGTAAGGCATGCAAAGAACCCACATATTATTATGTTTTGAAAAACCTTAGGAAGAGTTAACGGTAGTTTTGGAGCTTAAGCATTTTCTGCTTGGTTTGTTCATCACCGAACATTGAGTTGCTCTTGTTGGTTGTTTTCGAGTTACTCTCACTGCTGGGAAATAATGCTTAAGCAAGTAAGTGATTTTTAATGATGTTTTTCTATGTAAATGAATACATCCATGTGAGGTTAGAGAAGTGAAGTTTCGGTGATGAAAGAACTAGATGATAGATCTGTGAAATAGAAATTGTCTAGAAAAGTATGAAATAGGATCTGTTATAGCTTGAAATGAGCTATGGAAGAGTGCTGGAAAATTGATGTGTATATATATACATTCTGTCATGGTTTAGAGGAAAACGAAAATAGGTTGTTGTCATTGTACATGTATGCATCGTTTTTTTAGTGCTGACTATAAGCTTGATTTTTGAGTTATGACTCGAATGAGTTAGAGAATTGGTTGCAGGTTATTGGAGTAAATTGATGTGAGATTGAGTTTTGGAAAAATTACAGTAGAGTGAGAAAGTGAAAAAATATGGAAAGTGAAGAAGATGAGTCTTCTATAAGCGTTCATCGAGGCTAAATCTTTTCAGTTCGCCGCAGCAAACTCTTGAGTTCACCGCGGCGATCGTTGCAAAAATTCTCGAGAAAAAAAGGGTTTTCGAAAAATTGCATGTTCATGAAAATCAAGTTTCCGAAATGTTGCCATTGGCCAATTTGTTTCCAAGTCATGAATTACATGTTATATGGGTTTAGTTTGGTCCATTATGTATGTCAAGTGTACTTCGACTAAAGGCTTCTCCCGCCTGCTCGTTAGTGGCATGAAGATCCTTCAAAGACTCTCTCAAGTTTATGCCTACAAAAAACCACTATGTAGGATTGTGTTAGTTCGTTCTGTTTACGACTACACAGGGCCATTAAATGGGAATGTGTCAGTTCGTTTTATTTATAGACCTCCCAAACCATTATGATGTGCTTATGTGTTTATGATTTGCGAATAAGTTGAAAAATGCATAAATTGTGTTGTTTGTGATTTTGATTACTTGACAAGAATTTTGAGAAACATGTGTTTTATGACTCAATAAGAATTTTCTATAACAATGAACTTTTTGAATAGTTTTGCTTGTTATTCGTTATAAACTTGTTACCCACGAGCCTTTTAAGCTCATCCACATTTCCGTCCCATCTCCAGGTGATGAGCAAGAGACAGAGTGAAAGAGAGTTAAGGCATTACTCCAGATTTTCATGCTTTGTTTTGTTTTGGAATACTTTATGTAAAACAAGGTTGTAGTCGCATGTTGAGCAATTATAGTTCAAGTATTTTATGTATTTTAGGATTTTGCGAAATAATGTATTATGGCTCGGAATGACAATTGAAGTTTGTAAAACTCTTAATTTGTGATTTTAATGAAATATGGATTTGAAATGTGAATTTGTGTATGGATGAGGTGGAGTTGGAATATGAATTAATTAAGGATGAGGTTAAGTTGGAATTTAGTACACTTGAAGAAGTTATCAAGTTAAGTTGATGATTTTGAATATGAATTGTTGTGATATATATAGATATACATAAGTGAGATGTTACGGAAAAGAAAATAGGAATTATGAATGGATAAGAATGATGTTGCATTAGTTAAGGAAGTGAATTTGGGACAAATTTCAAGTTTTTCATAAGGGTAAATTTTGTGAACTGACTCCAGGGAAAATTTGGAATAATCTAGGTAGAACTGGTTAAAATTGCCTTCTTGGAAGTTGTAGATGATCTTTCTAACTTTCTAACGATATAAAGTTTGTAATTTTTGGATATCGAAATGGAAAGATATGATCATTACAAGTTGTGATGCTGCATAGGATGTGTGTGTAGGATAGCTATGGTAAATGATGGGAAATTGTGGTTTTGATGAACCAAATGGGATGAGAATTGAGAGTTTTATGACATAAATTTGGTGCTTGAATTGATATGAAGTGATTTGGCACTAGAAGAGTTGAATTTGGGAAGATTATGAGTGAACATGATGTTAGATTGGATGTAGGAAGCATTGGAGAGGCTTTGGAGGGGTTTGGGGAACCCCTATGTCCGTTAAACGGACTTCTCGGGTCAAAAATGACCCCCAGCATCGCCAACATTTGTTAAACGGACCTTCTCGGGTCAAAAATGGTCCTCAGGCCTGACAATGTCCGTTAGGCGGACATGTATGCCCGAGATAACTACAGTAAATCTCGATATTTAGCCCTCCTAATGGCAAAATCTCGTTTTGTGGTCTTCATAAAATTGTAGATCTATAAGTCTTCTTTCAAACTGCCTAAGAATGAACTCAATATGACATCTCTATTAAAAGTTATGGCAATTGCGTCAAGTTAGGTACAATATGATTGAGGGTATAAACATGTTCGATTCTTTTAGGCATATCTGCCTCATCCGACCTCCAAATGAAGTGATCCTTAAAGCAATAGATTTTTATGACATTTTTATATCTCTTCATAAAAATTGGTAGCCTTTGGTGTCCATTTAAAAAAGATTGATGGAAAAGAATTGAGGGAATCGATGGAAGAGCATGAATTGATTATATTACTGAACATACTTTGGTATTTTGATGATATGTTGATCTGTAGAGTTCAAAATAAGATGATTCTTGTCTCTAAATAAACTAGATACTTAGAGTTACAAATGTTCTGAAGAAGTCGAATTGAAATTCTGGTTTGAAGATTTCCAAATTCTATTATGAAATAGGAGAAATGAGTTTGAGCATAGTGACTAATTTGTGTGGGCACGCCATTGAACAAATTGTGAGGAAATTTTTGGGATGTTATGAGAATGAAGATGAACTGATGATGGCTAATAAGGGTTAAATGAAATAAATCTACAGGGTAATACACACACGTTTCATAAGTCCAAAGGATGTTGGAAATTCGAAAATAAGGAGTAATATTGAAGATCAGTGTTTATGACTCAAGAGTTGGGTTCCAGAATCAAGCGGGGTCCTACAGTTGTGGACCTTATGGTATTAGAGCAAGAGTTGGGTTCTGAAAACGAGATCCAACATTTATGGTATCAAAGCAAGAGTTGGGTTCCAAAAACGAGACCCAACAGTTGTGGCATCAGACCAAGAGTTGGGTTTTGAAAATGAGATCCAACATGTATGGTATCAGAGCAAGCGTTGGACTCTGGAAACAAGCGGGGTCCAACATGTTTGGTATCAAAGCAAGAAGATGAATCGATGATGTTAAGGAGATTTCATTGGATTAAGATCACGTTTCATGATCCAAAGTTGAGCTTCGAAAACGAGGTCTAACACTACAGTAGATATTCCTATTGAGGAAGCTACTGTAGTAGCTACTAACCTAAACATTGAGGCATCCACAAATGCACTTATTGAAGTTTGAAACAGACCCTGAAATCATATTAACTAACATTTAATCATAGTTAATCAATACAATTCAATTAGTTGGGATATTCAAGTGAAGAAATTGTAAATGATATATTTGAATATGGTATAAACAAAGAATTACCTACCATGATTAAGTTGTTCATTACTGCTCATTAATTTAGCATATACTGAGATTAAAGTTCTATAACGAAGGCATTGGTAGTCTATAAGGAAGTTTAGATGATGAGAAGTAGAAGCCAAAATATCCTCACTTTAGTGCTTCAAGTTTAAGTAAGGAATGATTTTTTATTTTGTCAACACTTTTAGAAACGGTTTGAAGAATATGATTATTCATATGGGTTTTGACTAAGGGTATATAAAAAATGAAAGATAAAGAGTTATTACAAAGTGCAAAAAGAAATGTGAATGGAGAATACATGCATGCCTTATATAAAATGAGTATGCATTTTAATCATGAAATTCTAGTGCTTGGAAATAACATGGACATAAGATCAATCCTTCCACTTATAAGAAAATAGCTTATAAGACTGAAGGAAAAGGGAATAAAAGATGTTATGAAGGTAAGAAGGGTATTATTTCAATAAAGAATAGAGGACATGTCACCTATAAGAAATTCAAAATTGTTGGACATAATTTCAAAACATGTGAAATGCCAATTCCTAAAATAAGCCAATCCTAATCCTCAATGACAGTAAGCTTCCTTATAATGTAATGATGAATAATAGTATAATGTATACAATGGAAACATCCTATCTCTTTTATGTAGAGTCAAGTGTATATGCCCTCTTAAGAAAGTGGAGTACTCAATACATCATAGAATAAGAGTAAGACATCAATTCAAGAAACTGGAACAAAGACAAAGGAAACTAATAATTAAGTTAGAAGATCTAATATTTCATCAAGATTAAGAACACAAGATAAAGTGGGACTAGCTAAACAACAAGCAATAAAGTAGAACTCAAAACCTTTAGACATGGATGTAGGCCACATATTTGGTTATATTAATGTGTATAACATGCGGTCTTATGGATATATATATATATATATATATATATATATAGTTGTTTCTTCACATTCCATTTCATTTTACATTTATATATATATATAGTTGTTTCTTCACATTCCATTTCATTTTACATTTAATTAGACATTTTTATATATATATATAATTATTTTTTTAGAATTGTTGTTTTTTCACATTCCATTTCATTTTACATTTAATTAGACATTTATATTTAATTAGATTTATTTGAATTATTTGTAGAAATTCAAAATTACAAGAAAGTTTGACCCCAAGAGCTCATATCGACAGGAAGGTTTGGCACCTTGATGTCGGCTCTTTGCCACCTGGGTTGGGTTGTTCGCCCATTAAAGCGGTACATGAGTTGGGTTCAGAATGTCGTGAGACAATTCGGTCTATATCCGGTGTGGGCATTAGTGAAGTGAATCACACGTTAATACAAAACTCAATACACGAAATACAAATGCACAAGAAGAGGGGGTTGAATTGTGTATATCTTTTTTCGTTGATCCCCTTATAAACAATTTCTTAAAAGAAACTTGTTCTTTCTTAGAACCTTCTAAAAATCAATGCTGTAAAATATTTTTCAAAACTAATGTATGAAAATAGTATGATCGAAAATTCAAAGTTAAGAGAGAGAGTTGAGAGATGAGAGATGTCGACACAGCAGATTTAACCTGGTTCACCCCAAAAACATGGGCTACGTCCAGTCCTCAGATATTTTTCTGAGATTTTACTATCTCATAAATCGTTACAAGTATTCTTTGACACTGAGCCTCTTCAAGTCTCTTACAACAAGTATTCTTTCACTCTTAGCCCCTTCAGGTTATCTGCACTTCTTTCAACTAAAAGATAGTTTGAGCTTTTTTACAGAAAATAGCTCTAGATTTTTTGCACAATAAATTCTCTCAAGAATTGCTAAGCTTTTTAATTTCGCTAACTTCTGCAGTCTTCAACTCTGACTTGTATTTATAGCCTTCGTATTCAACTACTTCTTGATCTTTCAAGAATCGGTTATTCAGTTGAGTTCTGTAACCAACTCAAGTCGGTTAGCAATCCGATGTGGTATCGGATCTTTCGTCTCATTTTCTTTCATCTGATTTTCTCCTTGCGCTTCTGTCTCATTTTCCTTTTGCATCTTCCGTCTCATTTTCGCTTTTATGTCTTCCGTCTCATTTTTATTTTGCGTCTTCCGTCTCATTTTCGTTTTTACATCTTCCGTCTCATTTTCCTTTTGCGTCTTCCGTCTCATTTTCTCTTTTACGTCTTCCGTCTCATTTTCTTTTTGCGTCTTCCGTCTCATTTTCGCTTTTACGTCTTCCATCTCATTTTCCTTTTGCGTCTTCCGTCTCATTTTCTTTTTGCGTCTTTGCGTCTGATTTCTTATCCGTCTATTTTTCTTCCGTCTGATTTTTGGCTTTGCTCCTTCCGTCTATCTTTTGTTCTGCTTCCGTCTTACTTTCTTCTTTTCATTATTATTTGTTCTTCATCAAAATCATTTACGTAAAGTCATTTTGACTTAACAATCTCCCCCTTTTTGATGATAAAAAACAATCATATTAGTAAGAATGAAAAACATATACAGATAATATCATATACGCCAAAAATTTCAGAGCTAAGAAGCTAAAAACTTCATAAACTTCACAGCTAAGATCTTCTCTTTGTTCTTCCTCCCCCTATCTTTTCTTCTTCTTTCTTCTTTTCATTTTTTCTTTTTCCTTTCTCCCCCTATTTGTTATTAATCAAAAATGATTACGACCGAAGATACATCAATATTTCTCTCATCATTTCCTTCATCTCCTTGACTTCTTGGCGTAGTTGAACTATTTCTTCTTGTAAGTCCCTTGATGAGGTAGGTCAATCATCATCCTTCTGTTGTTCTTCTTCAAGAGCAATTGTGGTGCTATACGCTTCTAAAGACAGAACAGGTGCTTCTCTTATAACAATGATAGGAGGTTGAACAGATAGGTTCGGTTCTGGAAGATCTAGATCATCAGGGATTGGTAGTCGCAGAACTTGTCTTCCAAGCAAGGGTAAAACTTCTCCAATTAAAGATATATTACATAGTGGCCTAATGCGCATAATCAGCCACAAAAGGGTCTCAATTATATAAGTAATATCTCCAATCCTTATGGTGTTGTACTTCCCTTTATAAGTTTTCCCCCTTTTGGACAAGGGTCGTTGGTTATAAGTCGACTACCATTACTCCCTGGTTCTTGTGAAATGTGATGGGAAATATAAGTTCCCTTGATCTGTGCTGCATAGCATGCTTCATCTATGCGTTGCACTTCATCTTCAATTTGATATGCTAACAGATCATTTGTTACCCCTTCTGGGTACAGTTTCTTCTTCCCCTTATTAGTATTGCAAACAATATAAGGCTTCGGTTGAAAGTCAGGTACAACCTTTATCACAGTTCTCTTTGTGATTGGGATAATAGTGTGCTTTTGTTTTGTCATCTGCGTAGGGTATGGTTTCGTTCCTTCATCTCTTAGAAACCCATACATACTTTTCTCCTCATCATTTAACAGATGCATGATACTTCTATTCACCAAAATTGGTTGTAATTGAACTTTCACTAACCTCTTTGGGGATTCTTTGATAATTATAGACTTGTTCTTCTGCACAGGATGAACTTCTTCAATCACTTTGATTCTCAAATCATCTTTTCTCAAAGGTTGAGAGGTATTAACCTTTCCTACACTGCGCTCTACTATTTGCATCTTTTGAACAGCAGTAGGAGTGTCCTTACTCTGAATGATTTTCTGCTTTTTTCCTTCTTCAATCAGTCTCGGAGTCTGTTCTTCTCAGTCACTTTAGCCAGTTTGGCTGTATCTTCCCTTAAGATTGAGACTAACGATCTTGTAGCCTGAGATGTTCTTATCTCAGAGTCTTCTCCTTGATTCAACTATTTGGATTTCTTCTCCTCTTATTGTCGTAAGGTTCGAACCCTGGGTGACTTTTTTGCTTGTTTCGGTATTTCGCTCAAAAGTGTCTCCCCTTTTTCTCTTTAATGAACCTTCTTCTATAATCCATACCTAGCTACCTTCTCTTTGGGAAATCATCTTATCTTTCATGATTTCATCTGATGATTTCTTCTCTCCAGTCATAGGCATTTTCTCACTAGGTTGAGTTTTAGAACTTTTTGTAGGAGTTCTCTTCTTGGCACGCTCCCCCTCAGTCCTTGCTGTTATCTCAGAATCTGCTTCTTCTCTGTCCAGATTCTT
>JAOQMR010001303.1:0-11228 GCA_027563865.1 Erythroxylum pelleterianum | reverse complement strand
ATGCCTTCGCATTTACTCCCTGTTCTTGCTTATGGAATTTTGAAATCTGGATGTGTTAATAATAGTTGTTTTGTGCTTCAATTTTTTGGATTTGCGTTTGTTTTTAATTGTATACTGGTTTTGTGACACAAATAAGTCATTACTAGCGGTTAATCAAGGCGGTGACAATGGTGATAATCGCCACTGGCTGAGGCAACTGTCTCCCGGAAATTAGTGGCGAATTGCCACTAGTGAGGGGCGATAACTTCCCAACAAAAGGTGGCCCATTAGAGAAGACAATTGCGGAATATGATGGTTATTAGAGGCAGACACCAGCGGTGCAAAAGAAATCAGAAGGCGGCAACAGTCCTAGAAGAGATGCGATGAAAATCAGAAAACATAACTATGGAAAAATGATGGGGGCATGTAATACATATGTCCCATATAAAAATAGCGCATCTGAGGCAGACGCACGCACCAATCCACGTCCTAGGTTGACTGAGATGCTCACAATGTACTAGACATTCTCAAACATATATATTTTTTACATATATGTTTTAACCGTTAATTTTCGATTAAATTAGTCTAATTCATATAAACTTAGTTTAAATCCCTAATAAAATTTGAAAATGTGTTTTCTAATTGTTTGAAAATTATTTCCAAAGGGTTATTACATTATATTAGAATTTATTTTAATTTTTCAAGGAATTAAATTATTAAATTAAATTAATTATCGAATCAATAATTAGAATGAAGCAAATATTTAGAAGAGTTATCTAATTATTGTTAGATAATCAATATAATGAAATTATATTAACTAAGATGAGATCTTATAATAAAGTAATTATTTTTCTTAATATGATTAAGATTAATAATTAGATTGAATTCTAATTTAATTTTAAAAAAGTAGTTTCTAAAATTAGAATTAATTAGTTTCAATTACTTTGAAATTAATCGATTTAACTTTGAAAAATTAAGAAAAGTGTTTTAAATTATTAAGAAAAGTTTTTCTTAAGTAAATAAGAAAGGTGTTTCTTAAGTAAATTTATTTATTTCAATATGATTAAAATAAAATAAATTTATGATTTTATTTGTTTACAAAATTATTATTCAATGTATTTAGAAATTTCTTCTTTATTTATGAATAATAAATTTTTTTATTTATGAGAAAAGGGTACTTTTCTTGGTTAAATTTTGAAAAGTGTTTTCATTTATTAATTAAGAAAATGTGTTTTCTTAATATTTATGAAAATGGTTTTCTAATTTATTAAAGAAAGATTTTCTAATTAATTAAAAATCAATCTCTAAATAAATAATAATATTCTATAATATTTCTCAGTGAAAAAGAACCTTTCTTATAATCTTCTTCTAAGGTGAAAAGGAATCTTAATCCTAATTGGAGTTGGACCACTCCCAAGTAAAATATTTAACACCCTAACAAAGTATTACAACTTTCAAATATCCCACTTATTCATTTGATAACTCAAAATGGCTCACTCACACAAATATGACATAATAATGCTCAAATAATTGAAAAACTCTTTGAAATGTGTGTATAGAACACTCAAAACTTTCTTGACGCTAAAACCAATGAGAAAACACTTAGTTATAATGTTACTAGCCATTGGAGCCAAGAGTTAGTAGCCATTGGAGCCAAGAATTAGCTCTTACAATGACTATATGTGATACACTAGTCAAACAATATAGCATACTGATATACCAATATGCATTAAAAGCTCCAAATTCACTAGTTTTTGAAACATTAGTTGACCATTAGACATATTGATCGACTAATATGGCATATTGGTTGACCAATACATTAACCAATGTTACCATAAACTCACAGCACATCAAATTTAATAACTTTAACTTATATTAATCGACCATTAACCTAAATAGGTTAATAAATCACCCCAAAAATATAATTTTGACAGCTTCAAATGCTTTAAATGAATTTGTTTAATTTAATTATGATTTAAACACTTCCCAAAATATTCTCAAACTTTATGAAAGATTAAGAGGCTTTTGTATTAAAACCAAAAACTTCAATGCCTTTTAATAAATGGAAAGACTCATGCGATGAAATGAAATGAAATGTTTATGTATAGTGAGCCTTTTAGAGCATTAAATTAACAAAGTGAGATTACATTCAATATTACAAACTAAATAATGAGCTTAATAAGCCTTAATGTTCTTTTTTTCTTCGTTTGATCTTCATGTTGACGGTTCTAATCTTTAACTTCTCTTTATCAACTTCACAGCCTATCTTGTTGAGTTTATAACTTGAATTTGTTCTTATATTGCTTTTCATCAAAATAATAAACTCATCAGTAGTAAATATGTTTTTTTATGATCAAAATATCGATTGTAACCTCCTTTGGTTCAATATGTTACATGATCATTTACATATAGAGTCATAATACATAAATTCTTTCATTTTCAAAATGAAAGTTGTTTTTTATCTTTTAAGAAAACTTTTTGATCTTTAGACAAAATTTGAAATGGTTTTATTTCAAAATTTTACCAAAAAAATGTGTTCTAATCTTTGAAAAGTTATGAAAAACTTAGTTTTGGGCATATTGGTTGATCAATGTATAAATGTGGCCAACCAATGTCTTTTAAAAGTTAGTAAAAATATATAGTATAAGTAAATATATTGGTATATTGGTTGATACATTAGTTGATCAATGTTTTCTTAAAGTTCAAATTATTATATACTAAGAGTTTGTATCGATATCGATTGACACATTGGTTAACCAATATGCCAAATTAGTCGACTAATAGTCATTGTCGCTAGCTATTGTAACATTTAGTTTTTGTATCTAAATTAATTATTTCAGTTTATTTTGAGTATAAATAGAAACATATGGGTTTTGGAAAGAATATTAGGTATAATAACGAGTTTTTACGAGCCTCGTGAGGTTAAAGAATGATTGTTTGTATTATTTAATACATATTAAGCCTTCATTCATTGGTGTGAGCAACAGAAGTTGTATACTTGTTGTAATTAGGCAATTCTTAGGATGCATTTTGTTAGGGTTCCTTTTGATCTTGAAAAGATTTGTAAAGGATTATTCTTTAATCGTGGCAAGTAAGATGATTGTAAAGGTCCCTCTTTACTTGTGGAAAATAATATTTTGTATAGAAGGTTTCTCTTCAACCACTATAGGAAAAAGGTGGTGAATTCTTAATTGAAGCTCAAGGAGTAGATGTAGGTGAAGGTTTGTTTGGTGAACTATTATAAATTGATTGTCTCTTTTTTATATTCTTCTTTAATTATTATTGTCATTTCTTTGTGATTACCATATTATTAATTTTTCATAATCGTTCCTAGTAGGCAATTGATTCATTAGTTTACAAATAGGAGAAAAAGTGGTACATTTAATTCATCCTCTTTATATGTTCAATATAGAGACCAACAATGGGTATCAGAATGAGTTTCATCTATTGCATATATATTTTTAGCAAAATTTGAGAAAAGATAACTGTGGCACAATTCTTCTTTCTTTTAAGGTGATAATTACATTTATTATAAAATTAGGATGAAATTTTTTTCTTTTAGCTAAACGGGTTGATCTTTGAAGGACCATAAAGAATGATCCTTATATCCAGTAAGAACTATATTTGTAGACAAAGTGGAGATTAAGGTACCAAAGGATAGAAATAAGTGACGCGATAATAATAAGAGGCTTATTGCATTAAATAGAAAAAGTGCGGCATATTTTATTTTATACTATTGATATAATTGAATTCAATAATGTTTTTATATGCAAAATTTCTTATGAGATATAACACATAATTGAAATCACATATAAAGGCATTCCTCAAATAAAAGAGAAAAAATGAGCTTATTAATGCATCAATATTAGCTATTTCATATGGAAAAAAATGAGTTAATTTATAATATATATATACTTGATTTATCATATCATTAACTCTTGTAAAGGTCTTGGTTATACTAATCTTGAATCAATGAGAAACTTTCTTAGGGCTTTACTAAAGGTTTGGGAGGCAAAGGTAACAACCATAAAAAAAGTCAAAGATTTGAGCTCTTTATCATTGGAAGAGCTATTTAGATCACTATTCACCTATAAAATGTGGATGAATAAACTATATATAGAATAAATAGCTCTCATAAAAAGATGAATGGTGTTTAAAATATCCAAAGATAAGAAAGTTGATGAAAAGGAGACTTTTATAAATGAGAATGATGTGGATGAGCTCATCGTAAATAAATTCAAGAAGTTATTAAAGAAGAAAAGGGATAAACAATTGAATAATAAGAATAAAGCATTTAAGGTCACATGGGATGATACTACTAGTTTAGAGAGTAAGGAATCTGAAAATATGGTGACAAGTATATGATTTATGGCCAACGATGATAAGGTGCCCTCTTCTTAAAATTCTTACGATAATGTTGATTGTGATGTTCATCTTTTATAAGAAGAGCTAGATAAATGTTTAAAGGCTATGAGCATACAAAGGAAGAAAGTATCTCTCAGGTATAAATAAGCACAAAGACTGTTAAAAGTACGTGTAATTAAGAATCAGAAATTAAATTTTAATATACTTTACATGATATAAATGAGTATGGTTATTTCTAATAATAAAATAAAAGATTTGTTGCACCATAATGAGACATTAAAGAAGAAGATTGATATTCTCGAAGAATCATTGTCTACGTTCACTATAAGAAATGAAAATTTGAATATCATCCTTAGAGCCTAGAAGAGTTCTAGTGATAGGCATAGAATTGGTTTCACTTACTGAAATGCTCCAACTAATACCAAGACAATTTTTGTGAGAAGTAATAGCATTTACATAATGAGACTATGTCTAAAGTATCATATGAAGATATTGCATCTTCTAAATGTGTACAAAAATCCATGCTCATGTATCATCCTCTAAGTCCAAATAAAAAAGGAAAATTATATGCATTCATATATGAGTCTATTCTAAATTTAGAGGTTATAACATTCGAGACAAAAATAAGCATAATTTTTATGTAAGGTTTTCCCAAAAGTATATGCAATAACCTTCTCATTCATTTTTTCATCAAAATGTCATGAAACAAACTAACAATCATTATAGATATCAAGCATACATGCATGCTACATGCTCCCATTCAACACGAGCCATATTTCTACTAAATAAACATGTCATTTACTAATTCATTGTAAGTCCTTTTCATCATATAAGAAGATTTTCAAATCCTGAATATGTCTAAAATAGAGCATCATGTTAGAGTTTCTAATCCTTAATATATCTAAAAAATTATATCACCCACATCATTCATCAAAAGCTATAAATACATTTATGTCACATTCTTATAGGTCTTTTTCATATGGCACTAACACCTATAATTTCTATCTTGGGAAATGCAACTTTTTGTGCTTATAGACATAATTTGAAATTTATCATTACAACAATTTTGTTAAGCAAACCCAAAATGATATGGGTTGAAATGTTTAAGAATTAATCCTCAAGGACCTAAGTTTGTATAGGTACCTAGAACATATTGATTCAATTGTCTTGTAGGTCAAAATCAAGTGATATCATGAGTGCCACAAGTTGATATCACATCTATAGATATCAATAAGAAACATCAATGGTATCTTCAATAATTAATTTTAAAAGAAACTCACCAAGAGCCCAGTAAGAAAATCGATATATAAAGACCAATTTTTGAATCAAGTGAGGAAGAAAAGTATACAACCATTGATAGGAATTTCTTTAACATGTTTCAGGTCCAAGGTGTAGTGGACTTCTCAACCTAGGAAAGCAACTTCTACCCACCCTATGAGCATGGTCTGATTGACGCCTACAAGTACTAGTGAAGAGCATGGTATCTTTCCAAGCAACTTTCTCATACTTAGGTAATCCAAGAGTAGCTGTCCAATGAGTGCAAGTAACTTGTCATATGGGAGTCTTTTCTCACCCTCAGGAATAAGTTGAGCCCCTTCTGTGATTGGCTTTTGGGTATCAAGGATTAGGTTTGTTGTTGATTAGGTTGTTTCTCCTTTCAGTCCCTATTCTTGGTAGTCTTATTAGCATGTTGATGTTGTGTAGTTAGGCTCTTCGCATAGGAAGGGTTACTTTTGGCTGTGATTTTTGTTCGGATTCGGGGTCTCCCCGTAGCTTGTACATTATTATTCTTTTATTTCAATCTACTTACTGAATTACCAAAAAAAATGTAATTTGTATGCATATTTAGGGGAGAGAACATTGTTACATGTACCAATAAGGAGAAAGATAAATTGATCATTGAAATTAATATATGAGAATTATAATAACTACTATTTGATTTTAGGATAAATTATAGAAAAATTTCAAACTTTATCTTGTTTTGTTATATTAGTAAAAACTATTTAAAAATAGTAATAAAATACTCAAACTTTTAATTTGCTATGAAATACATTTAACCCCCTTGTATTTTATCCTTTAGTATGTTATGCCCCTCTCTATTTTAAAAATGGACTTATTAGCCCTTTTGACCATCAGTCAAAGGAGCTTAAATTTTTTTAAAAAAATTTACCCTTGTATTATGATGACATCACCACAATTGTACATGTTGCATTTTTATTTTATTATAAGATAACATAGTATTTTATTTTTGAAATAGAGGGCATAATGAAATAAAACAAAAAATATGGGGTGGGGTGTGGGGGGTGTTGTTGGTGGGTTAAATATATTTTTGCCTTAAATAAAAACAAAAGTTTTGATTATTTCTAACATCGCTTATTCTCTGTAACCCTAAACCTAACCCACTTCCACTACTCCATCATCTCCTAGCAGCCAACATTGTACCTCTAAATATTTAGATATAGATACTGCTAGTAGTGAGCCATGTATCAATACCATTGACGAAAACAAAAGTTGTCTTTTGAGAATTTAATTCATCAAAGCCTAGACCAACTTTTTACCTTGTTATATGAATTTTCACAAGATTATAATCTCATAAGCATATGAATGAAAATATCTTAAAGAGTTAAACCCAAGTTACCATTCTTAGAAAATTTAAGGTTTATGAATCCCATAACATATTAACTAGCAAGATAAAATCATATTTCAAAATTTCGACGCCTCTGATAGTTCAAATAGTATTAAACTTATTAATATTAATGAATTTGACATTAATTACATATTGGATTAGCTTACTTAATCTCAGACGAAATCGATCAAAAGTGGGAAGAATTCTCATAGTTTCTTTACTAATAGAACACCTAAAAGGCAAAAGGTTGAGTTTGGGTATTTGTGTAAGTTGCAATAGATGTTTCTTTTGTTATTATGAGGTTTGGTTATTTAGCTTGGGTTTAGATTAAGATAATAGGTTTATAAAAGATAAGTTAATCAAAATTTTTATATTTTATATTTTAATTTAATAATCTAACGTGTCTCTTAATGGCTACATTTTAAATAGTTCTATCAATGTGGTATGCCATGTCAGCACCATTAATTATAAGATAGCATAGTATTGTAATGAAAATTGAAAGTTTGAACATTTTATTACTACTTTTAGTAGTTCTGGCTAACATTATAACTTTGGTAAATTTTAAGATTTTTTATAGTTTACCTTTGATTTATTATGGCTACCATGCATGTTTTCTTTACCTATATGATAGAGTGTTTAAAAAGGGAGAGAGAAACGTTATTTATTTTCTTTTTTTATACTTATAAATTTATATATCATATATCTTTTAATATTGATAAAAAGGGGTGAGAATAATGATATTGAAACTTGACAATTTCACAATGCATTAACTAAAGGGGAACATACATTACATATTGCTTTAGAACAGTTGTAGCTTACTCAATTTCTTTTATTTTCTTCAATATCACTAAATATTTTATCGTCATAAAAAAGGAGGAGATTGTTAAACCAATTGAGGTTATAACATATAATTTTTATGACAAGCATATCAAAACTTAAACAAATCATGATAATCTTTCTTATAAGCTTATCATGATCATTTTAATAAATTAGAGTCATGATATGTGTTTAAATTTTGATTCATTTGATATACTACATTTAGTGATTAATGCCTTAAAAATGCTTAAGATACTCACTTTGACTCATTTGTGATTTTAGGTACAATTTGAAAGCAAATAAGTTAAAGTGAGTTGAAAGCACAATATATGGGTCATTTTTTCAAGATTAATTTTCACTTGTCTTCATGAAGTAAGAAGGAGAAAATTAAAAGACAAGAAAAATGGAACACAAAGAAGAAGAATCATAGAAAGCAATGCAAATGCATGTTTTTGCAATACAAAAACATCAATTTAATGGAGTAGAAAACGACAACAAATTAAACATGAAACGGCAGCAGCTGTCACAATGTATAGGTGTGGTCAATCAATGTCTTTTAAATTTGATAAAAATGAGTAATGTGAGTTTGTTGATCTATTAGTTAGCCAATGTCACATGTTGGTTGACCAATTTATTCTAAAATATGAAATTTTTATGTACCGAGAGTTTGTATTGATATTGATTGATATATTAATTGACTAATATGACAGATTAGTTAATCAATGTACCAAATTAGTCTACTAGTGTCACTATTACTACCTATTATGATAACTAGTTTTTAGTTTTATTAACTATTTTGGATTGTTTTAAGTATAAATATATCTTACGAGTTAGAGGAAAATATTGAGTATACTACAAAGTTGCTAAGAGTCTTGAACAGTTAGAGAATGCACGTTTGCATTATATAACACACGTTGACTGTTTGGTTATTATTGTGAGTAAGATAATGAGTTTTTTGTAACACCTCATATTAAGGGTTAGATTATTAAGAAAATTTAGTACGTTTTATGCTTTGCATATTTGAATATTTGCTTATTTGTGCATAAGTATTTTGGACACATACAATAATTGTACATGCATTTATGACATTTTTCGAGTATAATTGGTTTCTAAATGCAATTAAAATGTAAATTATGGATTATTTGCGTTAAAAATTTATTTAAAGACTATTAGTATTATTTCGGATTTTTTGGTGAATTTTAGAAAATTTCTGAAATTTTGGGGTATTTTAGACTAGGAAAAATAAGGGACAAATATTATATTATAAATTAATTGGCAATTGGACAAATTATGGAGTAATAAATGGATAAAATCATATGTGACATGTGGACCTATAGCTATGAGACAAATGGTAGCTTATCTAGTGGACAAGTGGAAGACATGCATTGGAGACATGTGTTAAAGCACAAATGAAACACCTAAGCAAAAAGAAAGAAAGAAAAGAAAGAAAAGTTTCTGGAGTTGTTTTCCTTGGTTTCACCGAAACTATCTTCATCATTTTCCTTCTTATTTGCTCTCCCCATTTCTGAAATTTTGCTGAAGTATAAACAAGTAAGTTACATTGATGTTTTAATGTTTTAATAGATGCATGCATGAATGGTGTATGTTTTCATGGTTGTGGATCAATACATGAGTGGTTGTTGTTGTAGAGGCAAAACGAAAATATGTAGAAAATGAAGGAGAGATTTCTGATTTTGATGATTAAGTATGAACCTTGGATTTTTGACTTGTTGTGAGTTGTTGAGCTAAAAGGAGAGTAAGGAAAGCTAGTTTATGTAATGGATGTAGTAGCTGTGAAGTGTAAAAGTGGAAAGTGGAGAAAAAAAGATGGGTTTTCGGTACAGAAGATGGTCTACGTTCTAGAGAGAGAAAAGATGATAGTTGCTTTTGTAAGTTTATAAACAGAGTATTTCATTAAACAGCCTTGAGTCTTTTGCCTATAATTTTTTCATCCGAACTCCAAATGACTTGAAATTTAGACTAATGGATTTCTAAGAAATTTTTCTTTCTCTCCATAAAAATTTAGAGCTATCTGAATTAATTTGAAATTGATTGATAGGATGAAAGTGTGGAAGTCTGCTGGAATGTTATGAACTAAAAATTTTCATGAACATGTTTTGGTATTTTGATTATAACTTGGGCTGTAGATTTCTAAATGAGTTGATTTTTGATTCAGATTAAACTAGAGACATATGTCTACAACTTTCTTTGAGAAGTCTACTTTTAATTCTATCTCTAAGATTTTCAAAATTGGCATGTAATGAGTTGTGGCTTAAGCTGAAGCACTGTTAGGGACAGAAATCATGTCCTATGGTTATTGAATAAATTGTATTGATGTGGGCCGAATTAGGCTGAGTTGTCTTCACTAAAGTTGTAGCTTATTCTCTTAGATTTAAATTGGTATAAAGTTTGTAATTTTTAGATATCTGATCTGAAAGATATGAGTTATACAATTTGAGGATATGATCATGTACTAGCTAAAAGTTCAAATGTGTATAGTCTGTGGTATTTTGTGCATAACTCATTGAATACTAAACCAAATTGGATGAACTTAGTATCATTAGAAACTTAAGACATAGAGGAATAATTGTCTAGAAGAGAGTATTACATAAATACATCATTTTCTTGATTTTTTAGATTGTGCAAAGTTGACTCGAATGAGGTGCTTCTAGCAAAAGCTGGAATAGTAATTGAATGTATGAATTTTGGAACTTTTGAAGTACAATTGATGTTTACATCAGTTTAGTAAGAAAATACACCCAAGAATTTTTCATGAACATGCATTATACATATTCAGTATACATAAATGAATTTTTAATCATGCATAATAGTGATTTGTATATGTGTTAAATGAACACTTCCAGATATTGCCGGGACTTCGAGGCAATAAGCAATAAGGGAGCTTTTTGTAAGTAATCTTAGATGGCCATACCTTACTCTATTATGCTAGTTAAAATTGATTTATATTGATTGTGTTCTTAATTCCGGACAATGATTGTCCGAGGCGTTTGATGTATGATTATATCATTGGAAGTGCTATTTATATATGAATATGATTGACTACTTGCTTTGCACATAAAATGCCTGAAATGACTTTGTTTTGTTTTAAAACTATTGAGTCCTAGTTGTGGATAAATAGGCATGCCTAGAAGGGTCTGCAGCTGCTCCTGTGACACTTCAGTGTTGAGACTTCGGTCTCTCCTAGACACTTCAGTGTCGAGACTTCGGTCTCTCCTGTATAAGTCCCGTTACCTACCTCTGTAAATAGATTTGTAGTCCTCTGATTTTGTAATCTGATATATGTTTGATTCTAACATAAACAAAAAAAATTGTATTATGATTCTGAAGGGTTTATACCCTCTTGTGATATTCAGTTCTGATAAGTATAAAAATATGTTCTGAAATGCATTATGTCTGATTTAATGTTAGGCAATCTTTTAAT
>JAOQMR010001287.1:0-11229 GCA_027563865.1 Erythroxylum pelleterianum | reverse complement strand
AAGCAATGGTCTTCATCTTAGTTGGACCTCTTTTTCTCTTATTCACACTAGAATCCATGAGATTTTATCTTCCTAGATAACTTATTTTAAAAAAATAAAAGTTAATATAAAATTCATCAAATAATAAATTAATAATTAACATAAGTTAAACGGACTAATAGATAAGTCAAGTTCAAACCAACAATTCGATATCTAAGACACATGATATCTTTTAATGCCACGAAAAATTAGTCTTATAGTAATTTTTATATAAAAGTTTTTCCTCGTCGCGATGTACTTAAGTTATAACAAAATGCACTATCCATTACCTTTTTTTTCAGAACTTCACAGTATGTCTTAAGGATCCTGTTCGTAGAACAAAAGACATTAAAAATAATTATCTTTACGTACTAAATACTCGCGAAGAACACAAAGCAATTACTTCTGGTTGAAAGTCATCATAAAGGTTCGTTTCTTTACTATTCCTTTTTTTTTTGAAACTTTCTTTACTATTCCTTTACACTTTGAAAGTCATCATAAAGGTTCGTTTCATTATTCCTTCACCAATACATGTCCTTGCCATGATACTCTCACAAATATGGTCTGAAAAGTCACTACATTAAATTGTCTAATAATGCCAGATCATGCTTTATCAGATATGGCCCACCAATTTCGTTTCTTCTGCAAAGGTGCATTATCACCAGTTTATGTGATGAATTGACTTGTTCAAGCTTTGAGTGTGACTTATGCCTAATCTCTCTCTAACACATAATAAAGTTCATAATCTGGACCATTCTTTATCTCAATATCTCACTTATCACTATCAAACCTGAAATCCAAATGTATCTGCAACATCGAAGCCTGGAACAAGTGTGTAAAACCAAACAAAGACAGACGGGTACCAAACAAAGAACTCCCAGCGTTCAGGCTCCCAGCGTGCGACGTCTTCCAGCGTCCCTAATCTCCTCGTGTCAATAATAAACGCTAATAATAATAAAAATATATTCTAAACAGAAAAACAAATCAAGAAAAAGACTCACCAGAGACAGAAACGCTACAAAAATCCCAAGCGGCCAAACCTAAACGCTACAAAAACCTAAAAAGTGATAAGAGCTTTCATCAATTTAAATTACATAAGGAAAGATCACAAAAAACGCATGCATAAAAACAGGAAACAACATAGTCGGAATAAGAGCCCAAAACCCAGTGATTTGAGAGTGCGAGATGCGGCAATAGGGTTTTAATTAGAGAGGCAACGTTTTAACTAGGGAGGTTTTATTATTGTAGAGAGCAGCGACATAGGAGAGTACGAAGATGTTTTTTGGGAGAGATGGACGCAGCTGCGCAGGAAACTTTGACCCACGACAGGAGTGAGGCTTGATCGTAGGACGAAACGCACGCAACTGCTACCTCACGTATCGGAAAAAAAACGAAAACAGAGGATTGGACGCACAACGCACGAGGTGGAGTATTCTAGAAAGTAAAAAATCATTTGATTATTTAGTATCACAAGCTCGTTATTTTTTTACTAGTTATTTAAATATTAAATTTTATTTTGTACTGATTAATAAAGTGTTACTAATAAATTGATTAATAACAATAATTATTAATATAAATTGAATCAAAAATTTTTGTGTTTTTTAGAATATAATTAATTAATTAACTAATTTTGATTTAATTGTTGATAATTATAATATAATAAATGAATTAATTCATTAAATTAAAATTTATTTAAAAATTAATATAATCAATAGATTAATTAATATTTTGTATTGTTTACTAATTAGCTTATATATTTTTGTCATTTTTAATTAATTTTAATTTATATATAATTAATTTGTTAATTACATTATAATTAATAAATTGACATGAACTTCATTATATATATTTATATATTTATGTTATTATTCCTTTTTCACACCCCTAACCTTAAATTTCATTATATATATTTATATATGTGTGTCTTCGTTTCATGCCTCATTTCATAGGGAACCTCAAAGTGACTCTATTTCATTATGTTTCATTCATAGCCCAATTCCATTCATTTAATATCCCCTTTGGTGCCATTGAAATAAGCGTTTCTTGTATCACAACTTTTTTTACCTATCTTGTATACTGTCCTTTTCTTTAATTCCGTGTTAGAATAGAAACTTATTAATAGGCGAAATCTTACGAAAATTTTTCTTCTTCATATTCCTAGAAGAAAATAAATATTTCTTTTTTCAATGCGAATTTGGCAAAACATGACAAATGTATATTATAATTTATATTTAAGTTCTATTTAGATTGAGAATTATTCTAATATTTAGTATTTAGAATTATTACTAATAGTTAGAATTATTCAAATTTAGTTAGCATTTTAAAAATTGAAAAATAATTATATATAGTATATAATTCTATATAGTGAAGGGATGCTTTGGGTTCTTACAAAAAGAAAAGAGAATATATATATATTGTCTATATTGTCTAAGTTATATTTTAATAGTGTTTGGAGTTTTCTTTCAAATCTTTAGTACAGTTCCATATTACTAGATTGTTTCTTAATAATATTAGAAGTTTTCTTTACAACGAGACATGTCAACGATATCTAAGAGATATTAATATGATTGTTTGATTAGGAGTTTTTTCAACAACAAATAAGGGTTATAAGTTTCGAAGTTGATTCTTTAGTTTTGTGTTAGTCTTTAAGCTTGTCTTGCTGGCGACATTCTTGAAAGCTTTACCAATGATTGTGGTCCTGAAAGCTTTATCAATGATTGTGGTGCTTGTCTTTATCAACAGTTGTAATGTTCTCTTGGTTTTAATTTCCGCTCGACTTTCAATATTTTCTGTTAATTCAACTTAACCTATTAACATCCTTTGCTTTTATTCTCCCAAGTTTAATTCGACCAAACCGTACACAATTAATGTTCAGCTCTCGATCAAAACTACATTAAAAAAAAAGCACTAAAATTCGATTTAGAAATGCGAACAGAAACAGTACATTACATTGAGACGATAAATTATAGCAGAAAACATTTAAAATCATTTCAGGAAAATTTTAAAAATAAGAAGATGAATCACAGGCTTGAAATCTTAGGATTGAGAGAAGCAAATGCCAGGAACTGAGGATCATGCTGTAGGACACTCATTCTCTTCTGATCCAAGGTGATCCATGCTTCAATCCCTTTACCGTCTCTTGTTTCGATGAATACAGTAAGATTTCTGAACGCAGGACCAGCTTTTCCAACTGTACCAATCCAAATGGGCTCTCCCCAACCAAAATTGATCTTTGTAAAACCGAGATAACACCAGCTGGTAAATGCAAAGATGTCAGGCTTTTCCAGGGAAAAAAGCCCTTCTAGCTGTTCGCAGTACTGGTAAATGGCTTCATCACCTTGGTTTCCCTGCAGCGACTTGGTGAAATCTGTGTCGTACAATTCAATGGCTTCTTTCAACAGGTTCACCAACTCCGGCAACTCTGTGCTTTTCGTGTCATCATTGTTGGAAGCTACGGTTGCCCACCAGAACAGATCTCCGATAGAACTGCTCGACATTGGCGGAGTAGTTCGTGTCCTGAGATTCACTGCCTCCACCAGAATCGATACCTGCGGAGATCCTGACACCGCTTTTGATGCATTCATGCAATGTTTCCATATGAAACAAGACAGTGCTGCGATGCGTGAAGGTTTGGACTCAGGTTTGCTTTTGGCCATTTCCGTTATAGCTGATACTGATTTCGCACCAAAGACAAACCTCCTGGTAACGTAGTTGGCTTCAGTGAACCATAAGCTTTCCATTAGGGACAAGTGATTTTGTGGAAACGAATCTCTTGTTGGAAAGTACATCGATGCTTCGTCGACCTGAGGATTTATACCTTCACTAACATCACCTCTGAACATGGCAGCCCAGGTTTTGATAAAAAACGAACCAGTTAGTGCATCCACGAGCTTATGCGAAGCAGAAGTTCCAATCCCTATTCCTCCACAAGCAAACACACTCACTTGAATAGCCAGCAACGGTGAGTCAAGTGCTTCCTTGGTGTAAGGTCTGTACGCAACCAGACGGTTCAACCATTCAGGTTCATGATGTTTGAGGAAATCAGACAAGCCAACACTGACAGATGCTTCAAAGAACGGAACACCTTCATCGAAACAATCTATGAAGCGATTGTCTCGAGTTCTTCCAGAAAAGAAAAAGTAGGAATCAAGAGTCTCTGAGAGAGATCTTTTCAGACGAGCTAAAACTTGGGTGGTATTGGAATTGGAACGATTCTTAGAGTAGAAGAAAATAATTGGAGTGTAAGTAGTAGGAGTGAGCTGATCAAACAGGGAGAGCTTGTATGGCTTCTTAGTAAGAGTTGCAGGTGAAGATGGCTTCACCGTTTCCCTTGAAACTATGTGTACTTCCATAATCAAAGGCCCTTGGTCAGTTGGTTATTGTGCATTTGCATGCTTCAACCACCCACCTTATTTTTATAGAGACGGACGGACGGCAATGGCGCCATCTTCACCACCTTTTTAGAAATAATTTTTTAAAATTAAAAATATAAAATAATATTTTTTAATTAAATCCAGAGGTGTACTACCCAACTCAAGTATGTCAATCTGAGCCTAAACTTTAGTCCATAAATTCAACGGTTAAAAATATCTAAATTTGAGATAATGAGTCATCTATTATCATCCTTGCATGTACTAATACACATCTACTTTACCCTGTTCCACACTATTCAATAAAGCCGTGATTATAAGACTATATCACATATACAAAATCGTTAATTAATTAAATACAAAATCGTTAATTGATTTAAAAAAACAATACATATAACTTTAGAATGCGAGACTAATATTTTATATATATATATATATATATATATATATTAATTGATATATATTTTTTAGTTCTCATGCTCATATATCAATTTTTTGTAACTAAAATTTAACTTTGATACTTCTTATGTTATCCTTTTCGTTTAATGAACATAGGAGACACATTGTTCATGATAATATGTCAATTTTAACATTTGTGAGAGAGTTTAAAACTAAAAGTAACAATGATCTTCTCGTAAGGCTTTCCAAAATTCTTTCTCTAAACAATAATCAATATTTCACTAATTTCTTTTTGCGCGCTTTACTATTTTGTTAATACAGTGACATCTACTAGTTTCTTTTCTAGAATATATATAATAATTAATTTTAATTGCTGTAATATTAATTAGGGTAAATTAAAAAAACTTAAACTTTGGACAATTTTTTAACTATAGCCTTAATTTTAAAAAGTAGCAATAAAAGCTTAAATTTTTATTTTTTTTAATTTTAGCCTAAACTTTAAAAAGTGATAATAAAATGCTCAAATTTTTAAATTTCTTCAATTATAGCCTGACGTTATTTGTTGTTATCCCTCAGCCCTCAACCCTTTATTTTTTGCTTATCCTTTCGAGGCCCACACTACTCTCACATTATAGCGTGCTACACTAGTAAGCTCTTCGTTTTTAGTCCGTTCTCTTGATACCTTTAGTCTGAGGACTTCGAGGCTGCATATCTGAAAATCGAAGAGTGAGGGCATCAAGAGAACAAACTGAAAATGAAAGAAAAAACTGAAATCAAAGCGTAAGGTCATTGGGGTTACTTAATCTGATTTATGTCACTTTAAACAACATCATTTTAATTATGTAATTAAACCACGTCGTTTCATTAATTTTCATTTGTTGCACTAATTTTGGCTGACGTGTGTTAATAATAAAGGTTTTTGAAATAAGTGACAAATCACGTCAGCAAACTTAACAAAAATACTAATGTTGAGCTAAAATTGAAAAATTGAAAATTTGAGTATTTTATTGCTACTTTTTGAAGTTCAGATTAAAATTAAAAGTTTGGGCATTTTATTGCTACTTTTTAAATTTTGGGCTTGACAAAATTTTGAGCCTTTTCTAGTAATTAACCCTATTAATTATTATAATAAAAATAAATAATTTTAATTTTAAATTATATGAAATCATGTGTTCTTATTCTATATAAACAATAGCATTAATAAAAATTTACTTTGTATCATAACAATTTATATATTTTTAAGAATAACAAATTAAAGTTCTTTTTCTTATAAAAATTTCCTCTTTTGTTGTTACGTCATTCTACAATGACCAAATTTTTATGATAAGGTTAATTTCATCATATTTTTGCCTATGTAAGGTTTGTTTTAAATGTTTTAAATTCAATTTGAATATTTAAAAATGTTATAGTTTAAGTTGTATTTTATTATAAACGTTGAAGCTTAAAATGCATTTTTTATCACACATGTAGTGTATTATAGTGGGATGGCAACAATATTAGTTTGAGACACATTGCATATGAGTCTATCGGAAATAACTTTTCTATGAAGTAGAAGTAAGGCTTAGAGATGAAAAATGTGGCCCGACTAGCTTGGCTTGGATTCCCAGAGCCACGGGCTGAAATTACTTGCCTAACAAGGTCACAGGTTGTGGTTGTCCTGATTCGGCCCGACCTGTGACCCAACGGAAAGGTACAAAACTATGTCATTTTTAAATTTTTTTTAAATATATATATAATTGGGCTAGGGCGGGTCATAGGTCGGTCAACCCGTGGTTGGGTTGATCCACAGGCCAGTCAGCCTGTGTGTTTAGTCAGGCGCAGCCCGTTGCCATTCTTAGTAAGACTACATACGATTGGACCTCCTCAGACCCTGCACCTCAATGAGACTTTAATTGGGTGTTAAGGATGATGATGACGACAATAGTATCAGTTTGACTTGAACCCGATTCAACTTAACATTTTTTAATTTAAAAAATAAAATAACATTATTTATTATAAAATTTAAATTTAAAAGTTTATTAATGTTCTTTTTCCTATATTCATAACAATTTGTATATTTTAAGAATAACAAATTAAAGTTCTTTTTCTGATAAAAATTTCCTCTTTTTTTGCTATTCTCATAATGATCAAATGTTTATGATAAGGTTAATGTTGTCATATTTTTCATCTATTTAATAACTGCTTTGACTTCAATTTGAACACTTAAAAATATTATGGTTCAACTTTTATTTTATTATAAACGTTGAAGCTTAAAATATATTTTGATCACGTGTGTAATATATTATAGTCGGATGACAATACTATCATTTTGACTTTAACTCTATTCAACTTAAACTAAATTTGGTAAAATATTTTAAATTTAAAAATAAAATAATATTATTTATTTTAAAATTTTAAATTATAAATTAAACCGAAAAAGTTTTGCCATGCATATTATAAATAAACCAAGGTTATAGAAGAAAGATTTTTAAGGAATTAGAACACGTTTCTGAAGGTTACATGTTGGGAGATAAGGACTTTTCTTTTGAAGGAATTAAAAGTTAAAACAGGTAGCTGAAGGTTGTTGGGAGACGAGGACTTTTGTTTCTCAACCAATCCGAACCATGTTCTTAACATTATTATATTCATTGCCGTGTCGGCCATGGTGATTGAGGCCCTCTAATCGGCCTACCATCCCTTGTTTAGAAAGATACATGTCACAACCTTCCGCCGACAACCCATTTATCGAAATGATAGTAACATAAATGGTGACTTTTTTTTTGTATTTTTTTTAAAAAAAAGACTTTTTGTAATAAGCTAATTGAGCTCCGGACCGGAACGTTTATATATAGGAGTTCTTTTAAAATTAACTAATTAAGTTTAATCAGTCAACTCAATTAATCGATTACTAAACACATATCAAATGGCTAAAGCTTTTCAATCAATTAAAAAATAGTCAATAAACTGTTTATTAAACAAGGTCATTAACTTTAAAAGTATCGATCATCTTTTCGTAAGGCTTTCCCAAGCTCTTTCTCTAATCAATAATAGATAATGTTTCACTAGTTTCTTTTCGCATGCCTTACTATTTTGCTAATACAGTGATACTTACTAGTTTCTTTTTAAAAAATATATATTTTAATCCCATTTTAAATTGATAGATAAACAATTCCTAGGTATCAACCTATTAGGCGAATAGTTACGCATGTTAATCAATATTCTATAATCATAACAGTGACAATAATGATATGAAACATGATTTGCAATATCAGTAAAATATTATTATTAGATCTTGTTAGGAATAAAGGCAATAGAGAAACGACATAAATAAAAAATATATAGAATTTACGTGATTCGGCTAATATAACCTTTGTCCACGAGCAAGAAGAGAACAATCTTATTTGTCAAAGAAAACTATTACAAGTGATTAAAAACCTAGAACTGAATACATTATATATATACCTAACCGGTTCGGGCCACTCTAAAAAAATAAACTGAGCTAACACTTGTCTCTTATTTTTCTCTCCTTTCGGGTTGAGTTCCTTAATATTCAGGTTAGGTCATGATCTGCTTACGGTTCACCAAAATTCAAGGCACTCAATATTTCTTCACCTTAACTTGAATTCTCTCAAATCACCGGACAACAAGAACAAACTCCCTTATCATTCACGTCCCTTAGGGCCTCAAGTTATGCGAACATTCACCAAGTCCAAGCTATACTTGAACTTCTCAGTTGGTAACAGCTTAGTCAACATATCTGCTGGATTCTCTTTTATAGCTATTTTCTCAATGAACAACTCCTTTTCCTCTACGACATATCGTATAAAGTTCAACCTATATCATTATGTTTTAATCTCTTATGATAAAGAGGATTCTTGGCCAAATCCAATGCAATGACATGTATTCCGCTTCAGTGGTAAACAAGGTAATAGTAGGTTATAGTGTTGCCTTCCAACTAATAACACATCCATATAGAGTAAAGATATAGCATGTTAGGAAGCTTCTCTTCATAAGATATTCGGTATAGTCAGAGTCAGTATAGCCAACTAAACTACAAATATCTTTATTAACGATATAGACCAAACAGATATTGCTTGTTCCTTTTAAATATCGCACAATCCATTTAACTCCTTCCCAGTAAGTTTGTCCTGGATTACTCATAAAACTGCTTACCATAGCATATATCAAGCTTCCTACAGCATTGGAGTAAGAAACCAATCTCATGCAATCCTTCTCATCTTCAATAGTAGGTATTGTAGTAGTATCAAGTTTAAAATATGCTGCCAACAGAATACTTACTGGCTTGGATTTATCCATATGAAAAGACTGCAACAACCTTTCAATGTATTTCTACTAAGATACATGAAGTAGATCTGCCCTCCTATCTTTCCAAATCTCCATGCCCAAAATCTTCTCTTGGTTGTACCCAAAACTTTCATCTGAAACTCATTGCTAAATAACTTCTTTGAAAGGTCAATTTCAGCTTTATATCACGGCGTTATTGAATAATGTGGTCCAGAGTAAAGTAGACATATATCAGTGTATATAAGATTATATCACATCTTTATTAAATAATGTGGACCAGAGTAAAGTTGACTTGTATCAGTGTATGTCTCTATATATAAATTAGATGATTGTATTGTATCACATATTCAAAATCGTGAATTGATTTTTTTAAAAAATACATATAGTAGACTAAGACTTCAATACAAATCGTGAATTGATTGTTTTTAAATAATACATATAGTAGACTAAAGCTTAAATACAAAGTCGTGAATTAATTTTTTTTTAAATAATACTTATAATAAACTAAATGGCCAAAAGTGTAATTTAGTCTCTAACGTTTACATTGAAATTTGAGTTGAAATTAACATTTTAAAATGTTTAAAATGAACTTTAACATTTAAAAAATATTCCAAATGAAATTTAAAATTGGAAAAACATTCAAAACTTAAGGTTATCCGCGACGTTTCGGCTCATCTTTTCGTCGTCTTCCAGGGCCTGCTCAAGGTACTTGCAGGCATTGACACCAACTTCACTGTCACTTCCAAGGCATCAGACGATGAAGGGGATTTTACAGAGGTTTATATGTTCAAATGGACAACCCTTCTCTTTCCTCCAACAACTCTGCTCATCATAAACATCGTCCGTAGTTTCCCTGTTCTTGGGTTCAATGTCTCCCACTAAAAATCAACTTCTTCGTCAACTTGCCTTCACCTGTACGTTTCCACGTTGAAACACACAAATTTTATGTTGAATAATAAAGATTATAAAACCTTATTAAACTAATAAAAATATAGATTTACAATTAATTGCGCAAGTTTGTGTCTGGAATAAGCCGAATAAATTTTTATCTCCGTAAACATAAACTCACGTGTGAGACTCAGACCTTTTATCAATTTGTTCACTGACTCAAAACCCGAAGCAGTCTAGCTCGATCGTATTTGGACAATACTCTTGTATATAATAATATCTTGCAAGAGTAGGCCAATTTGTGGGGGTTGGAGTACGTGTTCCAACCTTGTGCCAACTAATTTTGTTCATATATTTACGTTGACTTTACATAAATGTTTTAATGAGATTTAATAAAATAAGATAGGAATTAGTTAACTGGAATTAGAATGTCAAAGATTACCTGGCTTGCTCATGGTCAATGGATTTGGCCCGGTCAAACTAGCCTACGAGCTGGGCCATGAATAAAACAAAACGACATCATTTTGTTTGTAACAAAACGGTGTTGTTTCGTATATGTTTAAAATTACTTCTTCCATTACAAAACGTCGTCATTTAAGCAAAACGATGTCGTTTTATATATATTTAAAATTACTTCTTCCACTGTTTAAGTTATAAAACATAACTTAAAATATAAGACAAAATAATGTCGTTTTATTGAAAACAAAAACTATGTCATTAACCTCTCTTATAGAGCCCACTACTACCATCATACGGAGCAACTGATTTTAAATCAGTTAAACCTATACTGTAGTAGGAGAATGGCTTATGTATGGAGGATATAGCCATATCTAGTTTAATTCCAAAGAAGCAGCTACTCAATCCACTCAATCAACTATGCAGAAACTAATTACGACCACAGTTCACATAAGGAAATTAAGGAATGCACAAACTGGATGTATTCCCTTTTTAGGGATGAACACAGTATGAGGTACACAGCTCAAATTCACAAGTTCGTACTGTATTAAATCAAGCGAGGACCATCTCAAAGAAAAGAAAGGAGTAAGTATGAGAGCAATAAAGCATATACCTGTACAAAGTTATCCCATCCCTGAATTTGACCATACGATTATGTCAAAGTAGTTGGATGGAAAATTGAGTTGTTTGTATGAACTTGGAATAGGCAACATGAGAGGATAGTGAACCATGTGGAATAATTAAAGTAGTCAATTGCATAAACTTAGTCAATAACTGATGCTGAGTGATGAGGCAATGTATGAAATTTTGATGG
>JAOQMR010001174.1:0-11236 GCA_027563865.1 Erythroxylum pelleterianum | reverse complement strand
GAGATAGTCTCTATTGGCTATTCAGGTTTGAGTTTTTCATACCGACACCGGGATCCTGGGTTTCGGGAAGGTCCCGGGAACAAAAATTTTTGTTTTCCGCTGCTGGTACATGTGATGTACCTCCCGGGATTTTCCTACAATATAATCTGAGATGGAGGAATCACCCCAATTTCTCATGGGAAAATCGAGGACAACAAAGGAACAATCCTTCTTCAGGATTTTAGTAGCAAGCACCTCGACCTAAGAAGCCTAGTTTGGAAGAGATGAACATACAATTTGCTCAAGATTTTGATGCAAGACATCAACAGATGGAGGCTTCGATAGGGAACTTGGAAGTTCAAATTAGGCAGATCGCTAAGCTAGTATCTAAAAGACCATAGGAAAGTTACCATAGTATAACTGAAACAAATCTTACAGAACGAGTAATGGTAATCACCCTGTGGAGTTAGAAAGAGCTCTTAAAAGAAAAAGGAGAAGAAAAGGAAGAGGCCATTAAGAATCAATCTATAGCTAAAAATGAAGGTCCTCGTAAGAAAGTCAAGGCATTGCATCCTATCATCCCCTATCTTGCTAAAGTGAAGAAAGATTGGATGGATGCATAGCTCAGAAAGGTCCTTGAATTATTTAATCAACTTCAATCCAACTTACCCCTTATTGAGTCTCTTGTGCAGTTAACAAAGCATATGGAATGCTTAAAAGATCTATTAAAAATAAGGATAAATTAAAGGAGTTAAAGATTGCTACGTTGAGTGAAAGGAGCTTGAAAGTTTAGAAAAACAAACTACCAAAGAAGTTTATGGATCTAAGAAGTTTTACTATCCTTTGTGAGATTGGTAGTTTGAAAATAGATAAGGATTTAGTTGACATAGGGGTTGATATTAATATGATTCCTTAATTGTTGTTTGACAAAATAGGAATAGAAGAGCTTAAACTGATTAGGATAAGTGTGTAACTAGCAGATATATTTCTAAAATATCCTAGGGAGTTGTAAAAGATTTGCATATTAAGGTTGATAAGTTTGTATTCTAGTCGATTTTATGATTCTTAATGTAGAGGAGGATATAAAAGTGCCTTTAGTCTTAGGTCAACACTTTTTGGTGACTAACTTTTTTCTAGTTCAACACAAGGTCGGTTTCTATATATTGTTCTAAGATAATGGCAAGATTATCAAGACATTCATCAAAAAAAGATCCATAACACTAAATTATCCATGAATACCTCAATAATCTTCTCAACATACTCGAAGAAAATGCTTACCATACACCTTTAGAACGTGGTAGGTGTGCTATATAATCCGAATGGCATCTTTTAATAAACAAACGTACTGAATGGTCATGTAAATGTGATCTTCTCCTCATCTTTATCTGAAGATAACTTGAAAAGCCATATAAAAAGTAATAATAGTTATAACCAGCCAATCTCTCAAGCATATGATCGATAAAAGGGAGGGGAAAATGGTTTTTACAAGTAACAGAGTTTAACTTTCTATAATTTATTGAACCCAATTTTTCTATAACAATTGGTGACAATTTCACGGTTTTTGTTATACTTCTTGGTGAAGTAAATCACGTGTTAGTATAGACTTTACGTTTAATATACAAAATGCACAAGAAGGGGGGTTGAATTGTGTATCCTTTTTCGAGAATACAATCCCCTTTTCAATTTCTTTGAAAACTTGTTTTTCAAAACTATTAAGTAAGAATATCACGATGTATTGCAATTAACTTCTAAGTACTTGTATAAATAATAGAAATTAAAAGTAGAGAGTTAGAGAGTAAAAGTCGACACAACAGTTTTATCTTGGTTCACCTCAAATCGTGGGCTACGTCCAGTCCTCAGAACCCTTTCTTAGATTTCACTATTCGTCTAAAAAATACAAGTATTCTTTTCACTGAACCTCTTTAGGTCTCTTACAGCAAGTATTATTTTTCTCACTTAGCCTCTTCAGGCTCTCAGCTTTTCTTATCTCTTACAGAGGTATATTGCGAGCTTTGTTACAGAGAATAATAGCTTTAGAGTTTAGCACAATGAATACAATGTTTCTCAAAGTCACTAACTTTTTAAACACTTTAACTTTTTTGCTAACTTTTCTAACTTTTGCAGTCTTCGACTCTGACTCATATTTATAGCTTTCGTCTTTAACTGCTTCTTGATAACTGCTTCTTTCTTCTTGTTTTTTAATCTTTGAAGAAACAGTTATTCAGTTGAGTTTTGTAACTAACTTAAACTGATTATCCATCCGACATAGTATCGGGTCTTCGCCTTTGTATTGCTTTGTCTTATTTTCCACTTTGTCTTATTTTTCCACTTCGTCTTTCTTTTCCGCTTTGTCTTATTTTTCCGCTTTGTCTTATTTTTCCATTTCGTCTTACTTTTCCGCTTCATCTTATTTTTTGCTTCGTCTTAGTTTCTTCTTTCACTTCGTCTCATTTTCGCTTCCACTTCGTCTCACTTTCTTTCATCTTAGTTTATACTTCCGCTTCATCTTAGTTTGTGCTTCCACTTCGTCTTAGTTTCTTTCGTCTCATTTTTGTTTCCACTTCATCTCACTTTCTTTCATCTTAGTTTTCTGCTTTCGCTTCGTCTCACTTTCTTTCGTCTTAGATTCTGCTTCCGCTTCGTCTTACTTTCTAGTATTATTATTATTTGATTTTCATCAAAATTGTTAATCGTGAAGTCATTTTGACTTAACAATCTCTCCCTTTTTGATGATAACAAATAATCATATTTTTAGAAAGATAGTATTATTTATAAGACGATATACAATTGAAAAAATTGTAAACTTTATCTTCTATACACTTTTCTTCTTCTTCTGTTCTTTTGTTCTTTTGTTCTTCTGTTCTTCTCCCCTTATCTTTCTCATTTTCTTCTTTCTCCCCCTATTTGTTATTGATTAAAAATCATGACTAAAGATGCTTCATTATTTCAAAAAATATTTCCTTCATTCAGTGCGGAGTAACTTGAGGTCTTGTCGTATATGAGCTACTTCCTCATGTAAGTTACCCATTGAAACACATAGATCATCAAACTCGTCATGAATTTCTCCAATTTCTTCAACTGAGGCTTCATTATTCTTCTGCTGTTGTTCTTCAAAACCAATAGTAATACTATATGCGTCTGAAGATATAACATTCGGTTCAATGATTGTAAACATAGGAGGTTTGAAAGATAAGTTTCTTTAAGGGAGATCAATATCATCAAGTCTGGGTAGTCTTGGAACTTGTTTTCTAAATAGGTGTAGTATATCTTCAATTGAAGATATAAAACTCAAGGGTCTAATGTGCATGATTAGGTGCACAAGAGTCTCTATATTGTAACTAATATCTCCAACTCTGATGGTTCTGTACTACCCTTCTGTTATTCTCCCAACTACCTGAGAAGTTTCCTTAGTGGTGACGCAACCCCAATTACTTCCTGATGCCTTTGAGATATAGTGGGAAACAAAAATTTCTCTCTGATGAGCTACATAACATGCCTCATCTATGTTTCTCACTATAGCTTTAATATGATCTTCTGTTAGATCACTTGTCATCCTATCTGGATACATTTTCTTCTTCCCCTTTTCTTCATTGTGAATAATGTAAGGTCTTGGTTGCATGTCAGGTACAATCTTTATCACAGTCCTTTTTATGAGTGGATAGATAGTATACTTCTACTTAGTCATCTGCGTTGGGTATGGTTTTGATCTTTCATCCCGCAGAACACAATATAACCTTTTCTCTCCATCATTCAACAGATGTATAGAGCGACTATTCACCACAATCGGTTCAATTTGTACCTTGACCAACCTTTTCAGGGGTTCTCTTATGATTATAGAGCTGCTACTCCTGACAGTTTCATCTTCTTTAATGATCTTCATTTTCAAATCCTCTTTTCTCATTGGTTGAGAAGGATTAGCCTGTGCTGGGCTGTGTTCAATTGACCTTTTCTTTTGAACAGCAATTGAAGTGCTCTTTTTCTGACAGATTTTCTACTTCTTATTTTCTTCAATCAACCTAGGAGGTTGTTGTTAAGGTTGGGGTTTCTTCTTCTCAAAATCCAACTTCCTTTTTATCTCAGTCTCTTGAGCCAATTTTGCTAAATCTTCCTTCAAAATTGAGACAAAAGACTTGGTTGCCTGCGGTGCTTTCATTCCATAGTCTCCACTCTGAGTCAACTCTTTTCCTTTCTTCTCCTCTTGTTGACGTAGGGTTCGTAGTCTAGGCAACCTTTTTTTCTTGTTTGGGTTTCTTCGAAAGGAGTGCCTCGCCTTTCTCTTCAAGGTCACTTGTGTCTCTGTCTGTTGCACTTGGCTTTCTTCTTTTTAAGAAATCGCCTTAACTTTCATTGCATCAGCTGACAATTTTTTCAATCTTTCTATGGACATTCTTCCAGTGGATTGAGATTTTGATTTTCTTATTGGAGTTACTTTTTCACTCAAACTTTGCTTGACAGCACGCTCCCCCTCAATCCTTGCTATTGTCTTAGAATCTGTTTCTTCTATTTCCAAATTCTTCAAGGCCATTCTACTGATAGTTGAAGAATTAATGACACTTTTAATGTTCATCTTTCTTTCTATTTCCTCTATTAAGAAAAATTCCAGAATCTCTAAAGATTTGTGTCAGTATCATTCCATACGGTAGGGTAGTCGAGTCTTTCTTTGACTTTACCATGTAATGAAGGATTAGATATGGAAGATCTATGAGCTAGCGATTGAGTAGATGAAATAGACATTGCTCATCTAACGTCATTACCAGATTCCTCGATCCTATTCTTGTTCGAACACAATGGAAAATTAACGAATGTAGAACCCTAGCCTTCGACACAAGACTTGAGGCCTTCTTCTCTTTTGGGTCATTACATCCATATAGTTGTCGATTAATCTGAATCTCCTTCATATTGGCTTGAGTCATCCATCTAGCTTTATGAGCAAGCTTTACTCCAACACATGGACACTCAGTAGCCTTCTCGATTGACTTCAATGTTACTATAATCGACAATCTGTCCACAGCTGATACTAGCGTATCTTCTACCACTTCTACATTCTTCCAGAAATCATATACTTCATTCAGATAAACTATCTCATTGACCTGAAAGAAGTTCTTCCATCCGGATGCTACAATCTCCGGTTTGATATCCATCTAGTCCTTCTTCAAGGACTCGAAATCAACAAGTCTTCCACTAGTCATTGATTGTTCCATTTGTATTTGCACTCAGGAACTAATCGCATAAATGTGTTTGTTAAATAGGTGATGTTGGTTTCTGAAGTTGAGAGTGTAAGCAAGGAGGGTTTGATATCAAAACAGAGTAATGGAAAGTGTTGTTGAGAGTTCTTCAAAAGTCGATGTCAGGGTATTTCAAGAGTGTTCTAGAGTAGGTGGTATTCTCAAGGCTTTGAGAAGCTTTCCCTACAAAACTTTCTTATGATAGAAGTTACCGTCTGTAACTTACTGTTACTGTAACCTTGAACTCTTATGACTTTTTATCTTCTTAAAAGGAAGACCATTTGGGTCATAACGTGTCAGACGGTTGATCACTCAACATTACCATATTCAAGTTTCGTCTGATTTCTCTTAATCCTTCTTCACTTAATGGTTTGGTGAAGATATCTGCCCATTGATAATTCGTCTCAACAAACTATAGACTTACGATCTTCCTCTGAACGTAGTCTCGTAGAAAATAATGTCTAACTTCGATATGCTTTACCTTCGAGTGTTGTATTGGGTTCTTCGATAGGTTGATAGCACTTGTGTTGTCACAGAAGATTGGGATTTGTTCTTCTTGTATTGAATAATCTTCTAACTGGTACTTAATCCACAACGTCTGTGAGCAAGAGCTTGCGGCTGACATATACTCAGCTTCTGCAGTTGATAGAGCAATTGAGCTTTGCCTCTTACTCAACCAGGAAATGAAATTGTGGCCAAAGAAGTGACATCCTCCACTCGTACTCTTTCTATCAATCCTATCTCCGGCATAATCAGCATCACAATAGCCAATTAACCTGAAATCTTACCTTTCTTATACATTAAACAAAGATCAGTAAAACCTGATAGATATCTCAAGATTCATTTAACAGCAATATAATAAGACTCTCTAGGATTTGCTTGAAATCTTGCACACAAACAAACACTAAACAAAATATCAGGTCTGCTTGCTGTAAGGTAAAATAATCCCTCTATAAAGAGTTTGATCAACCTTCTTGCCAGATTCATCCTTAGACAAAAGGTTTGAAGGATGCATCGGAGTTGACATTGGTTTTATTTTTTCCATCTCATACTTAATCAATAGTTCCTTGATATATTTCTGTTGATGAATAAAAATCTTTTCTTCGATTTGCTTAACTTGTAACCCAAGAAAGAATTTTAATTCACCCATCATGCTCATCTCAAACTCATTCTTCATCAAATTCTGAATGCTAATACATAGCTTTTTAGACGTTGCACCAAAGATAATATCATCAACATAAATTTGAACTGTGATGAAATCATTCTTAATACATTTTCTAAATAACGTCTTATCTACATGACCTCTACTAAAACCATTCTCAATTAGAAAAGAACTTAGATGATCATACCTGGCTTGAGGAGCTTGTTTCAACCCATACAAGGCTTTATGAAGTCTATAGACATGGTCTGATTTCTTAACATCTTCGAAACCAGGAGGTTGCTTTACATAAACTTCTTCATCTATAAAACCATTCAGAAATGCACTTTTCACATCCATTTGAAATAGCTTTATATCATGACAGACAACATATGCAATCAAAATCCTAATAGCTTCTAGTCTTGCTACAGGAGCATAAGTCTCATTGTAGTCTATTCCTTCCTGCTAATTATAGCCTTGTGCTACTAATCTCGCTTTGTTACGACTCACTCTACCTGATTCATCTAGTTTATTTTTAAAAATCCATTTAGTTCCTATAATGGACTTTTTAGAGGGTCTGGGAACTAAAGACCAAACTTTATTCTTAGTGAACTGGTTCAGCTCCTCTTGCATAGCTAAAGTGCAAGCTTCATCTTGAAGAGCTTCATTAATTTTCTTAGGCTCTATTTCAGAGATAAAAGCTACATTGGCTTCTCTTCTAAATTTGGACCTAGTTCTCACACCTTTTGACATCTCTCCTATAATTAATTCTTCTGGATGAGAACTCTTATATTTCCAACCTCTTTTCATATCAAACGTTTCAGGAATATCTTCTACTTTGTTGGGAACCATCATCAAACTTGACATGAATAGTCTCCTCAACAGTCTTAGAAGTAAGATTGTAAACCTTATAAACTTTCGAAGATAATGAATATTCTAGAAAAATTCCTGAATAAGTCTTAGAGTCGAATTTATCTAGAATTTCCTTTGTATTCAATATACTACACTTGCAACCAAATGGATGGAAGTAAGATATGTTCACTATTCGTCTAAAAAATACAAGTATTATTTTCACCGAGCTTCTTGAGGTCTCTTACAACAAGTATTATTTTTCTCACTTAGCCTCTTCAGGCTCTCAGTTTTTCTTCTTTCTTACAGAGGTATATTGCGAGCTTTGTTACAAAGAATAATAGCTCTAGAGTTTAACACAATGAATACAGTGTTTCTCAAAGTCTCTAACTTTTTAAGCACTCTAACTTTTTTGCTAACTTTTCTAACTTTTGTAGTCTTCGACTCCGACTCATATTTATAGCCTTCGTCTTCAACTGCTTCTTGATAACCGCTTCCTTCTTCTTGTTTCATGATCTTTGAAGAAACAGTTATTCAGTTGAGTTCTGTAACTGACTCAAATTGATTATCCATTTGACGTAGTATCTGATACGGCAACAACCTAGAATCAATGTCTAGATCACCTTCGTTTCAATGATTGTTCCCAAACCTAAATTCAATCAATCTAACAAGACCCTTCACCCCAAAACAGCAAGGAATTGGTAACAAAGAGTATAAAGATTGTAGGAATTGAATTACCGCCACAAGTTAGAACTTACTTAATAAGTTGAATCAATCCTTAAAGTAAAACAAGCAAGAATCCATATTCTCTCTTGAAGAATGCTCTCAAAATTCTATTTTCGTCTAATCTACTATTCATTCATAAAGCAAGGGTTTAAATATCCTTGTGCAACACAAACCCTAACAAAGATAACCTAATAAACCCTAAACAAAGCCCAAAACATCAAGAAGGCTTTCTTGAAACAAATCTGCCCAAGCACAAATCCCACATAGATTTGGGCTTCAAAACTAATTAAAATTGACTAGTCCTAGTTCAAATAGGATAAGGAAACAATAAAAATAGAAGGCTAACATAAGAGTGGCAAATTGGGCTTTTAAACTAGGCCCACATACTTGGTTCCTTAAAATAAAACATGAACATGACTTTTTTAATGAAGCACATGCACACTTAACATAAATCAGCCTATGACAAAGCCTAAAAAAAGTCCACATGCCTTTTATAAGATAAAATAAGCCCTAGTCCATTGATTAGATTTGTGCTTGTGAAAATTGTCTAAGTGTTAGCCCTCTTGGTTTGATGCCTCCAATGTACACACACACTTAGGTGTCTCCCTAAGCTCTTCCCCAAGCTTAATCAACAAAAATTCTTGAAGTTCTTGTGAAACAAAAGCTTGTGCATAAATCTGAAATTGTGCCTTGAGCTTTTTAGATCGTGACCTTGTAATTGGACCTATTGTCATCCTCAAGTCTCCATTTCCTTGGTGAGTTGAATCAGTATCAAGTCTTTGCCTTCGTATTGCTTCGTCTTATTTTGCCTCTTCATCTTACTTTTCCACTTCGTCTTATTTTTCTACTTCGTCTTACTTTTTTGCTTCGTCTTATTTTTCCGCTTCGTCTTACTTTTCTGCTTCGTCTTATTTTTTTTCGCTTTGTCTTAGTTTCTGCTTCCGCTTCGTCTAACTTTCTTTCGTCTTAGTTTCTGCTTCCGCTTCGTCTCATTTTCGCTTCTGCTTCGTCTCACTTTCTTTTGTCTTAGTTTCTGCTTCCGCTTCGTCTTAGTTTGTGCTTCCGCTTCGTCTTAGTTTCTTTCGTCTCATTTTCGCTACCACTTCGTCTCACTTTCTTTTGTCTTAGTTTCTATTTCCACTTCGTCTCACTTTCTTTCGTCTTAGATTCTGCGTCCGCTTCGTCTTACTTTCTAATATTATTATTATTTGATTTTCATCAACATTGTTAATCATGAAGTCATTTTGACTTAACACTTGACTCTTATTTTCGAAATTTGTGCTTAATTTAATTCTTGATTGCTAGTCTTTAATTAATATAGTTTGAGGGTAAAATTGTTACAAACAATTAGTAATTGTGCTAAGTTGATTTTCTTGGGACAATTGATACTACAAACTACATTTTGTCATTGTAGGAGATTCAAGGAGTAGAGCTAAGGAGTGAAGCACAAGAGCACAAGTCAACAAGTCAACAGAGTCCAAGAGACAAGTTCGCCGTGGTGACGTCGGTGTTTTGTCACGGCGAAACTTTCATATCTGCTGAAGAAACCTTTCGGGAAAATTTCGCCGCGGCGAAAGTTGAAGATGATTGACTAAATCTTTCGGGAAAATTTCTTTCAAATTGGCACTGACCCGGACCATTTTTGGAAAAGTAACCCACTGTGCAACCCGATCGATCAACCTATTTGATGAAAAAGACCCATTTTAGGCTAACAAGAAGCATCATACGAGAGCTGACACATTTTCATCTATCATTCATTTTCCATCATCTGTCTCCATCTTCACGCACACCACATCATCTTCTCTCCATACCATTTTCTTCCATTTTCCACCATTGACTGCTACCATGGGTGTCTCCAGTGGGTTCTCGGTCGTGAGGTCTCTTGGAGCTATGCATGGCTAGACACTTCTTGTTCTTTTGAAGATGTAGCGATGGCTTGAGTTCAATAGGCTTAAAAGGGGAGTAGTTTAATCTATGTCTAACTATGATTTATGAACTCCTAAGTTTAGGATTTGTAATTTGTAGTTGAACATTCTTGATTAGAGCTTAATCAAGTGTTAGATATTCAATGCGTGGTTTGGATTTGTTGATGCAGAACTTTGAGCTTAAATATATGAAGTCTCATATATGTCTATTTTGTGATCTTGTTGAATCTCTTTTATCTTGCATAGTTGTGTTTGATATTGAGTTGATTTGAGATCTCAAAGTGACTTATTACATTGACTTACCACTACACACACTAAGGGGATTTAACAAGGTCTTGAGAAATGGAGATCACTGATTAAGACCTTGGACTTAAAAATTTCTTTAAGGTTTACCATTTGAAACTTAGTGATTTCTACTCCCATCAAAAATTGATTTCGAACTATGATAGCCAAAGCTCGTTTTCAAGAGGATACTATCATCATTTGATAATTGTCTTTATTTTACTGTTTTCCCATTACCAAAAGTCCAAAAATACTTTTTACACATTTTTCCTTACAATTTAATTTAATTAGTTAATGTTCCAAAAGATCAAAACCCCCTCCTTACTAATTTAGCTTGGAATTCATGACATATAGGTTAGCTTAGGTCCATTCATTTAGGTTTTGATTAAGTGAGACGACATGAGGTTACTGTTAAGTCAAAATGACTTTACGATTAATAAATTTTGATGACAAACAAAAAGCAGACAAATGAAAAGCAGACAGAACAAATGTGTAGAAATACAGATGATAGCCAAGATAAAGAAACTATTTGAGAAAAGCAGACAGAAGCTTATTAGAAAAGCAGACGGAAGCTAATTTGAGAAAAGCAGACGGAAGCTTATGAGAAAAGCATACGAAAGCTTATTAGAAAAGCATACGGAAGCTTCTTAGAAAAGCAAACGAACTGAAAAGCAGACGGAAGCTTATTAGAAAAGCAGACGGAAGCTATTTGAGAAAAACAAACGCAGAAAAGCAGACGCTAAAAAGCAGACGAAAGGATCAGTCTGAGTCAGTTACAGAACTCAACTGATTAACCGTTTCTTTAAAGAATCAAGAAACAGTTATCAAGAAGCAGTTGGAATCAGAGGCTATAAATATGAGTCGAGATAGAAGACTTTTAGAGTTTTTTTTGATCTATCCAACTATTGAACTTACAAGAGAGATTACTGTGCGAACATTGCAAAGAGCGAATTTTTTTTGTAACAAGTTCTATACACTATTCAAGTCTAAAAGTGCTACAGATAGCTTGAAGAGGCTAAGCGTAAAAGAATACTTAGTGTAAAAGAGACCTGAAGAGGCTCAGCGAAAAGAATACTTGTAAAAGTTTGAGAATTAGTGAAATCTCAGAAGGT